>CM061044.1:89723024-89983024 GCA_030762985.1 Adelphocoris suturalis
GATTTTCATCCGATTTTGATGAAATTATTAGTGAATGCGCGGGTTATGTTGTAGACGGTCCCCTGTCAGTTTCATTGTTGCCAAATCAATACACTCTGCGCATGCGCAAACGTAAATTCCATTATGCTCCATTTTTTCACACTCTTAATTGTTCGATTTCGCTTAAATTTGGATGATAGTTGGAAGAAGATGACTTGATTACCTCATATCAATTTCAATACGAACGTATCATTAATAGCTACTGCGCATGTGCCAATGTGAAATACTTGTAATGACCTTGATATCCACAATTTTCATCCGAATATGATGAAATTGTCAGCGAACGCGCGTTTTAGGGTGTAGATGGTTCCTTACCTATTTCATTGTTTTCAACTCATTCTGCGCTTGTACAAACGTAAATTACATTGAGTATCATTTTTTCGTTTCTTGATTGACCAATTATGACATTTCACGCTACTTCTTGATTTACTCTTATCCACTGAAACCAACCTAATTTTTATTGCAGTTATTAAACGCAATTTTCGTGTACATAACTTGCCTATTCTACTTCGAAAAATATATCTCTAGAAGTACTTTTCCTATGAATAAAATTTTAGTTTCATTGAATTCAGTAACTAACATTCCATTAGAAATCGTTCAGTGATAATTTTATCGTCAGAACTTGAGCAATTCGTGGGTGCGCGAAGACCCGGAAATCCCTTCATCGTGAGCGTGGGCAGCAGAGCGCGGCCCTTGTAGGTACACTACGAGCGCCTGTGTGTAGCTCGTCGGGAAAAGGTTAATAGACTCTTCACATTGGTTAATGTCAAAACACATTAGTTTCATAGAAAACACTTTTCAATAGGTAGTGGTATAATTGAGGGTTAATCCTCCACAGGGGCACTATATCAAGATTTTTACAGCTGTTCACAAGCTAAGAATTCTGTGCCACTGCTATTGCTCTGCTCACGCTTCTCTTCCTCTCAAACATGGCTGAGTTATCGTTTGAACCGAGAGGAGCAGAATCAAAGTTGAAAGGTTTTACATTTTTGACAAACTCTCCTTGAACGTTGCCACGTGGGCGGTAGTAAGCGACCACATACACAAACCCGTTGGAGGCCTGAGCACGCCCATAGCCGACCTCGGTGCTGCTAACCCAGATCATTTGCGTAAAATCACCTGGAAAGTAAACAAACGAAAATACAATAATTTTGGGCAATATCTATACTATTTTATAAGAATGAAACTCCGTCTGTATGTCTGTTTGTTTGTCTGTCCATGCTGGTCGAGCCTCCATGCGTTAGCCTCTTTGGTTAATTTATTGTTAACGTTGATAAACCAACCACGCGTGATGTCATCATTTGATTGATACCTGAAGTTGCAAGAATCTTAAATTTTAGGGTTTTTCGGTAGAACTATCTTAACATTTATAATTAATTTTGCTGTTTTGTGTTTGGAATTTAATTGTTATATTGGTTAAAATCATGTTCACCTATTTCTCAATTTTTACAATAATCAAGACGTTCAAAAGCATACGGTTGGACCCCGCACTACCAAGCCCATCCCCAACACGGTAGTAATATCTATATATATAGTAATCATCATATAAGGCTGAACGGTTAACGTAGGCGCCAACGTTACAGGAGATCCCGGGCTCAAACCCCAGTCAGAACAAAACTTTTTGCGTCGTATTTTAATCTTGGGTAACATACTTTTGATCGATCATATTTCCGATATAATTTGTTCAACTAATCCATATTTACTAAAAGGATTGATTTAGGATATTTTTATATTTTTTGAGATGCGAGCTCGCGAGCATCCAGATCAACTGGCTCCACATCATTCTGATTTATTTGTCCAAATAATCTATAATGGACCTTTTCCGTTATCCACCCTCCACTGTTATCGTTCCACCACCCTGATACTAATCTATACGTCCAAATAATCTGAATTTTTAGTAAGGGATTGACTACTTGATGTTTTGTATTTTTGAGCTGCGAGCGTAGCGAGCATCCAGACCATTGATCTGTGCTAAAAACTGATCCGAGTAAAATCTCTCTAGGAGTGGTTGTAGACGAGATTACACTAGTTATGACTGATTACAACTACGAGTAGTTTTGGCGAATTTCGGGTATTTTCGGTAACATAATACTGTTTTTCTGCAATATAATAATTAGGTAGGTACCTACTCTGGGTAGCGGAACGATAACGGTGGGTAGCTAGAGGCCAGGCGGGACGATTTAACGGAAAAGGTCCTCTATATTTTACATAAAGAATTAATTCCTGAGACCCATTCATCAACTGAACGACCAAGTGCTTCTATGAATGACCAAGTGATTCTAGAAACATCAGTCAAATTTAGAATGAAATCGATGAGGGAAGTACCGCAGCCTTCCCTTGCAATAACAATAATTGAAGATGAATGGGATTAGGACTATTTACATTGTAAATTGTACGGACACCACATTTGAACAACTAATTATAAAAAGGGGTCATATCGATTTTGTTCCTCTTTTAATTTATACAATTAAATAAAAACATCGATCTGTCACTTTTATATTAAACTCTTGACAGACAGTAAGAGTTTGGGTAATTTTAATTGTAGTTAGTTATACAGTTAGATATACAATATTAATTTTAATTGTATATCCTCTGTAATTAGGTACGTTTGGGTTATTTTATTATGACAGCAACATATTATACGAGAATGAGGGATGTTAAAGGTGTTGATACCTACCTAATTGCAAGTCATATTACTAGGTGGTAATTCAGCAAGGGGAGGGCGTTTTAGATTATTATATTAATATTTTTGTCAGACTTTACATCAGAGTACGTAGGTATCTTTGAATCTCTCGTTTCAATAAATGTTTTCACTTTATTTCAAATCTTCTATCTAAACCCACTCAACAAGGTACTTATACGTTTTAGTACGAAATGGACTCTCACAAACAGTTCTATACAGCAGTACTATGCACGCTGCACATGCTTTTTTCCTGTAAACCTATTTTGAAGAAAATGTTTACCCTATTGTTGAGGATTGGTGGGAATTAGTGCTCAAGGATGATTCTTCTATCAGGATTACACGTTTTAAGTCGTTGAACATTTTTTTTTCTATTGCTTCTACTGAAAATCTTGAAGAATGGTGACATTACTCCTTCTTACAATTATTTCAATTACTTTTGCTGCTTATATTACTTGATACTAGAAATTAACAATCACAATCGAATAACTAAGTGAATAAATTCTTTCGTAAATATCAACTTACATGTGCTGAGAGGAATAACATCTGGCTCCTTTCCAAAACTGAATCGTTTCGATTCTTTATACCAAAATTGTGTTATGTCTTTAGGCTCTTGAGCCCATTTCGAAGCGTAATAGCTACCTCCAAGGCGGGGGTTGGGTGATGGCTCCAACTTCTTAATGGTTGCCATATTTTCAGCCTCTTTCTGAGCTAGATCATTGAGCTACGAATATTGTTTAATTATGTCAACGAGCAATGTATTCAACAATTCTAACATTACCTGGAACTTAGTTTTCTAATTAATTTCTGCATTATTTTTGAAAATGAGGGGCAGCAAATGTCAAGTCATTATGACTAATCATTTTGAAAAGGGAGTATTCTAAACTGAAGAATCTGTTTCCACTTGAAGTTTCAATAAGAAAACGCAAGAGTGTGCTCATGAAAACTTACATTTGAACTTAGTTTCAAACCTCGTGCTCCATGCACAAGTCGGAATTCGTTTGTTAGTCGGAGCATCAATTTAAGAAAAGGTTGTTCATTCATAGCTTTAGGAAATCTGCAAGTATTATGAACGAAAACTTATCAGTTAATGGCTTTTCATTGGAATTTCTAAAATGAAAATAATAAGTACCTATAACAAGATACGATTTATTTAATGTGTAAGTGATAATGGTATTTTGTATACTCATAAACTCTCACGTGAAAATGCATACTGTTCAGCTTCTAGAGAGGTACTCTTAACTTTGATGTTTGCGCTTGATGGTGGTTCTAAGATAATCGATTTTTTCCTAGAGTCGGCGTTAGGCCCAGGATTGACGAGATTTCGCATGTATTCCTTCGGAATGTTTCCTTTGACCTTATAGTTGCAAACGACGTACGTAACGTTTGACCAGGATGTCGCTCGTCCAACTCCAATATCAGTTGTACTTTTCCAAACCATCTGTGAGAAATTCGCTATAAAGAAAGGTCAAATGAACTGAGTTAACAAGTCTCTAACTTTGGCAGTTGAGATGGCATTGGGGGTGTTTTATGCCATGATGGAGAGTCTCATTCTTGTTCTTCTGAGCGGAGGTGCGTGAGTGCTCCTAGTGGCAACTTGCAGAACTTTTGCCTTATCATTTTCGCGACGCTACTACTCACTGACCTTTCACCATGTATTTATGTTTGTGCATAGTTTGATGGTCTTGATGTACGCTGTTTCGTATCTCATATATAATAAAACGTCCTAAATCAATCCGTTTAGTAAAATATTGACTAGTGGGACAAACCCAAACTGTGGTTTGGAAGAGAAAAAAATTGTAATCTGATCGGGGCACGAACCTGAAGTTTCAACTTTGTAATCAAACACGTTACCCTCGAGCTATGGGGGTTGTTTTGTGATCAATGCTCACATGTAAAATACTACATACTGTAACTAAAATCTGAGATGGACGCTGTGCACTAGAGAGCAAGAATGAGACTCTCCTGATCTCAGGAGTCCTTGTGGCCCCCCGTTTTTGAGTTTTTTGGGCTTGGAAATATTATGTTCATCCTGGAAGTTCTAATTTTTAGCTTGGCGCGTAAGGGTTAAAGCCAAAATGTTTTAGTGCGGGCATGACCATATGTAGGCAAATTTTTTTATTTATTTTTGTTCACATTTCATTCATGTCAGACTTTCTGAAGTTTTAGCAATTTTTGTGCACAACTATTGATAAATACCTAGGTATCTACCAATTTATGGCAAAGATAACTTATCTCACTGTTGAACGAAAATTCGTTAAAACCACGCTTGTTCCACATTAGTCAAACCTTGTACATCTGCATGGGAGTATGCATCATGAGTTCTGGTGTAGGTTAGATCGTCCACTGGCTTAATTAGTGTTTTCAGTAACTTCCAGGGCATTGGCAATTAAAAAAACCTACCCCCTTCTCTCATTTACTCCTACATACCTACTCGTTCGTTCTGTGACTCATAGCAAGACATGATAAATAATATTTTTCTCTGTTAAGGCAGTGGAAATCCAGCTTACCACTGTTGATAGGCGGAGGGTCTGGTTCCTTATCGTATTTATAGTGTTTTCCCTCTTTGTACCAACTGGCACAGACGCTTTTGGCGTCTGACGCCCACCTTGACCAGTAAATGTTTTCTCCGAATTTGTTGTTCGGGCGTGCTTCCGCTGTCCCGACCATTGTCAGCCTCTCTGCCCACTCCTGAGCCATATGAGTCAGCTTCATGTCACATCACAATGGTAATAGTTAATGTGTTATTAATAGCAAAAAGGAAAATAATATAAAAATTGAGTATGGAAAGTAACAGGAGTAAATGTCATCTGGACAAAATAATTTTTGAATATGCGAAAATGACTTCAAATCGTGAATAGGATTGTCAACAACCTTCTGATGGATCGTGGTTTTGTATTGTTGAGAAAAAAAAAAAACAAAAAAAAAAAAAACAAAAAAAAAAAAAAACATGAAACCCGAGGATAGGCGTTTTTACAAAAATATGTTATCGGAGGCTTCGAAAGTGAAGTTCCGACGACGAATCATAGGAAAACAGTCATGATCTTATCAGCAGCTTAGCGAAACATGCTTAATGGTTATTTATTGAAATTTGACATAATTGGTACCTACTAATGTTCTTTTTTTTTTTTGTTATTCATCAATAACAGATAAAAATAGGCAATCAAAAGTCTGCGAAATATTTCTCTTACAGTTCTACCAATGGCGAAATTTTAAAGTCTGTTGGAATAAAACAAATTTTCGGCATTTCTAGAGGATTTTTGGGAGGAATGCTATTTGATCCGTTAGCAATGCAGGGCCATATTAATTTGATGCGCTTGGTAAGTTTAGATTCTAGTGCCCTAGTCTTCTTACTTTTTTGTTAAGCTTCAATGGAGGAATCTTATGAAGTGCTCGGTACCAATTGTGTGATTGCAACATTTGATCGCTGAATTGAGCATTCTCCTCAATATTGATTGCTTTCCTGCTCAAACACACAGAATCAAACATTTGGGCAATGACTTACTTTTTCTTATTTTCAGTTAAGTTGTTTTAATGTTTGTTGAAGTCTCCTAGAGGTCAAATCTGCCATTGGGCTGGGTGTGTCATACTAGCTTAAAACCTGTTATATTAGTCATTATAGCTTAAAACCTGTAACAACCATTGTTAACCGTATCGAAAATGACATTTAAAAAAATCTATTCATTTATTCATTGAAATCTGAGCCTACTAAACATCTTTCTCTTGAAATTGTTTCAGCTTCCTATATCAAGCTAATTATTCAATTGACAGGTACTACTCGCTCTGCGAAGAAAACTACTAATTTTATAGATAGATTTTATATTGTTAACCTTAATTTACCTCTACTGCCAATGAAACAATTTTGTGATCATTGGTCACTGCACTTCGCGTTCACCCAAGATCCTCTAATTTGTACCTACAGTTTGATACACCTTGGTCTGTAAAATATCAAGATCTATACTTTTAAATTACTTATCAATACTCTGAAATCTTTAAATGAGAAAACATCTTCAAATCAGTGAACGGACTCACACTTTAATCTGCGTTGGAGGGGCACCGAGAGTTGGTCTGGACCTCTTTCTGAAATTAGAGGAAAGTGATGCAATGAGGATTATTTCTACATCATCAATGAAAACATATTAGGGGTATTCATGGTCTGAGAGTTTACCACGTCGTAACGTGTTAAATGTGCTAAACTTCGAAAACAACCGTCGTAAAAATCCAGACTTTACGACGGTACTACGAGTATATGTTAAGGAAAGTAAAGTCTGGAATCTGCTAAACGTCGGATCGAGACTGCAATTTTATTTACAACAATATTCCAAAATGACAATTTTTAAATTTCTGCAGATGCAAAGGATATCTCGTGATAGACGTTGTTTATAAAATGTAAATATCAACAAAAAACCATGTTAAATGTCTTATCAAAGCAAAATGGCGGAAAGCCACCAGCTGGTTTTCACGTTTTGCCTACAAAGAAGCTAGGTCGCATTAGTTTTCTTGTACCAAAGTTTTTGTAGTTCGTACAGTTTTCAAATTGGTTACAAAGAGGGATTTCTCTACTGACCCATGGATGAAAGCCATGCCATACCAACTACCAACGTATAACTACGGCAGACAGATCCTGGAGACATTGTTCCCATATCTCTTCCTCCTCCTCTGTTTTTTCTGCAGCACTAATTTCTACTAGAGTTTTCTCAACTATCGTATCAATGCACATAGTTTTATGCTGATTTTGGCCATGTTATGGGTAATTACTTTGTCGGCTCAATTATTTAGTCAACTTCTTCTTTTACACACCTGTAATCACAAAAATATTTTGATATTTTACGAAGTTTAGCATAACCGGGCTAACATGGGATCTTCACGACCCCTGCAGTTTACGACGTTTTTGATTTAACACGTTTAACATAGTTGTAAAGACCATGAATACGCCTAATATGTTTCCATTTATTATATTATAGTAGATATATACCATTGTCAGTGAAATGTTAGGTCAAGAAAGGACTTGTAGTACCTAAGTCAAAGATAAATTGTAATGGACTCTGTCTTAACCATATTCTCTAGGTTAAGAACTTTAGTGGAGCAGGGCTGGTTACTTAGTGGGAAGCTGTACATTCACAGAGTGGTACTCAGTTGGGAACAGTAACAAGTGGGTAAACAATTGATACCGCACATACGCTAGTTGAGCCATCCCCGTTTACTTCTGTATAAACAATTGACTTAGCAATTCGGTCTGATTAGAGATTAGAGCATGGGTCACTGCTATCATTCCGACTGCCTGCTATATGACACTGTGTTTCCGTCGGTAAAGATTCATGATTTAATGCTAGAAGGCGATAGGCACGTAAGTAACCAAATTGGCTACCACCTATCATCCCGGCTCCACGGTGTTTTAACCTTTAACCATCAAAGCCAAACTTAGTCCACCCATTAAAATAATGGCCACCTACAATGCCCTCTACCAGGCAAAAATCGGAAACAGCGATTGGGACAACCTTGATAAGGCAGTATTCTAGTCAAAAGAAGTTTATCAAAAACGAACTACAGCATTAAATAATTCATGCACAAAATTATGCTGGAAAATGCACTTAAATTTCAATAATATTTGCTAAAAAATCGAAAAAAAGTTCAATAATGTTTTTTGAATCACAGAATTTTATTTAGAACTAGTTTTTGGTAATTAAATTGGTAGTGACAAATTTCTTCGCACTATTTCAAACTTACTTCTTTCTTTCAAAGGTTTTTCAAAACTCCGATAAATCCGCAACACCAGGAGAGGTTTCCATGTATTGTGCACTACCCATTCACATAGAAGGTATGGAGAGAACGTAGGTACCTAATTTAGCAACTAGGATAGATAGTTCGTACATTATTTAGTTGGCCCCTGGTACTCGACTTGCTAGTGACGACGGACTTCTCGGAAAGGTACGTAAATGAAAGGTGATTCTACTCGTAGATTATTTTTGTTATTATTGAAGTATTCCATCATAACCTACATAACAACCTTCACCATTCATAACCTTCAAGACAACATAACATGTGATGCATTTTTTCAGGTATCACTTAGGGATCTAAACATAATTTTCAGCCTTTCCGTTACGCTTAGTGTGACCCAAATTGTAATAATTTCCCGCCAAGGGGGCCTTAGTAAAGACATGGAAAATCAACAGACTCACTTATCAGGCAAATGATAGTTCAGATCACGACCTTTTGTCTTCCCCAGAAAATGGAGGATTATCTATTAGCTATTTACCTTCTACGCTATGTACTTCAGAGCTCAGCACCCAAATACTCGTATTAAATTACAGAGTTAGGTTTTCAGGTAGAAGGAGATGCTTTGGGGGGAATAAAGGCTGGCGCCCATACATGCAGAAGGCCCTTGCAGCAAATCATCCAGTCGTATTGTGTGGTTTGGTTTGTAGGTACCTACCAACGTTACAACTTACAGGTCGGATGCAGTTGGAGGTGGTTCACTGGAAGGAGCTCCGCCCATATTTTACGTTGCATTAGAAATTGTTTTCAACTGATCATCAACTTCTAGACAGATCTGTGGATTTTGATCACTCATGAAACAATACCATTAAATTAATCATTTTTGTTGATTAATTCACTTTATGTAGGTATTGAATTACTTGTATATCCCATGTCAACCATGGGTTTCTACGATGAATGTAGGTTCACACTCGTGAAAACCTTTCCATAAATTCAAATGTATAATGAAGGTTTCGAAAATGGATCAAGATTGATTTGCAAATCGTATTTGTAGTTTTTCTTATGAAGTCAATAATTGGGTATGAAAAATGCGCACCACTCTTTATAAATATTATAAAAAATACATTGTTTATTCACATCACTATATCAGGTATAGGTACCACTGTACCATTTTGAGATTTGAAGTACACATTCATCAATCACAACAACTTAGTTGGAGGATATAAATTTACAATGAATTTAAGTGGTTATTCTAATGAAATCACATAAACTTATACCTATTCAAAAAGATCTGAATCCATAGTCTTAATAGAATAATTAATTTGCTAATAAGCTAATAGTGAAAATCTTGTAATTGACGATGTACTGGTGGCTACTTATTAAAAGTGCATACATGTCATAAAACATTATATCTTATACAACTCAGTTCAGTAGAAGTTATGTAATAGTTACATCTATCTAATGAAAATATCAGGTAAAAATACTTCTTCTTTTCCTGTATGAATAAGGTATATACTGTGTCATTTAGTTGTTGGACATTTGATGTCTTCAACATTAGCTATAACGATTAGCCCTTGAAAAACTCATAAGAATAAATAGTAGTCGAATAACGATAAAAAACTTTCTCAGTACATTATTTTTCGTTTTCTTGAATTCTTCAACAATAAATTCGTCAGTTGAAAATAAAAAAAATGCTGGCGTCTTCTCTTGTGGCTTCGAAAACTGCGGATTATTCTTCGAATGTACCTACACCCAATACTCCAGGATAGGCGCTAAACCGCACTGCACCCGGTAGGTATTTATTATGTTCCAGTGAAGGGCAATTGTGGAGAATAAATTAGGAAATATTACGTCTATCCAACATTACACATCAACGACGGGTATCTGTAATACTGCCGGCATGTGGTTTTCTGTATACCAGTAAGTACATTCTTGATGACTAAGACACCGCCATTGATCTAAAATATGAGAATATGTGTTTATAATTTACAAAAATAACCTAACGATCATCATTCATATGTCTCAAGTCTTGTCTTGAAGTTTACAAAAACTTAAAAGGTAATATAATAATTTTAAAAACCGCTTTGTAATCTTTTGGTTAAAGTACGAATTAGGGAAAAGGAAGAGATAGGAAAATGGTTGGACTGAATTCATGATGTCGCTAATGTCGATGAAACGATTGCGGCTTTTTTCTGGCCAACCAGGAGAGGCTGGGAATTCTCAGGAGGTTCTGTATGACCTCTATGGTACAGCGAGACGTCTCTCATTTCTGTTGTCACATGAAGCACTTCATCAACGTCTCCTCCACTCTTCACGGCAACTGTTAAACAAATCATCCGCCTTGTTGAGCATCATTGGATTTTTGGATTTGGATTTAAGCTACAAGTACAGGCACCCAAGCAAACAATCATGGTAGGTAGATGTATAATCGTTTACACTTACCATTTAAAGCTTGCATAAGATCCTCGTTGTCACTGTAATACATGAAGTTTTTCGAACATATCGGTTCCAGTACTGCCGCTAAGGAGGGCTGCACGTTATAAAAGAAGAGAGGCTGGTGCCTTTTCTTGAAGTCGTTGATCAATGAAGATATTCCCTGAGGAAAATAATTTAACAGAGGCATTAATTTTCATTCTTTATCATTCTCTGTGACATGGATATAAACCGTGAAATAGCATGAAAGCAAAGACACAGACGAATAGCACTAACTTCCAACTATGCTCATTGTTAGGCCTTGTTCATTTTTGAAGACTTGAGCCACAAGAACAGTCAAACTCGGATGGAAACACGAACGATGAAGTCAAGGAGGCCTAGTATGGCCTAAATATAAAAGTATTCTCTGATGTGGGACGTTGAGCGAGCACTAAAGATCGTGGTTGTGCCGTAAGAGAGATGTGGTATTTGAACTTGTTAATATGTGCATCTTAGTTCCTGGTTGTTATTACAGAATTGTTTGGGTCTGAGGAAGATTTTAACCAAACACTTACAATGGAGCATAGAGTTGAATTGCCTAATTAAATTATGGATTCCCTATACGAAAACTACCTTCCGTCGACTAACTAACGTCAGTAAAGTCTTTACACACTAGGCCATCACTGTGGCGCATTGCGTTCATGATTGAAATGGAGCATAACACACTAAGAGATTGTGGCCTGACTGGTACTTCCGAAAATGTGTTGGCTCTGGGTGGCGATTTTCAAAGTCACCAGACTGGTGGTGCCACCACATCATTACATTTTTTGATATTTATAAGGAATTTAGGTGCCCCCCCAGAGGTGCAATGGGGGCCTAAATCCTCATAAAAAGGTAGAGGAGAGTAACAGGCATCCCGTCAGAGAGATACCACCCCTACTAATAGCTTTTAATGAGCCATGTTCGGGGAAGGTTAGTTTTTCAGTCGCCTGGAATTCCATCCAACGCTAAACCCAGCTTCGAAAATGATCGAAAACAGCCCGCAGCGCCCATTGATTCATCAACGGGACGACGACAGCGCTATCTCTGGTGCTCTGACGGGAGCTTGATGGACCTCTCAGGAGGTAACTCTGTTACATATTACACATTGCACACTAGAGCTTCCGGCTGGTCTAATTTCTTTGAGTGTTTTATTGTTAATATAGGCTCATAAACGTAAATGCAAGTGCAAAAAGTGTTACCATAACCAATTGACTATTATTCATTTTGTACTCTATATGTACCTACAAATGACTCAGACTCCCCAGTTCTGTGCTGAGAGATCTACTCTTGTGGTCCATGAAAAATGAGCCGCTACCATCAGAAAGCAGTGGCTTTACTGCGGTGGCCTAGTGTGCGAAAGGCCTAGGCAAAATGTTATCCAGTCACTTCACTAAAAATGGATTTTCCCGCACCTGGACCTAATAGGTGAACCGTAAATTTTCTAGCAATCGAAGCTCAATTTACTAGGTACCACATCATTTTCAAACGCATAAGGGCATTCGTGATTTACGACCTTTGATCTGAAGCAGATAGACCCTTACCTTCTTAATATGACACCATACATTGCAGTCGTGATAGACCCTTACCTTCTTAATATGACACCATACATGCATTCGTGATTTACGACCTTTGATCTGAAGCAGATAGACCCTTACCTTCTTAATATGACACCATACTCGTCCAGATTTGAAAAACAAAAAAATAATAATACAAAATTGAAAAGTAAAAAAATGTCGAATTTCATCAAAGCAATAAAGAAATTCAATTCTTCTTCCTTGGTGGCCTAAAACCAGGATTGTGGCTGGTCTAACCACTTTTTTCCCATTTTGCCTTACGCCAAAAACTAAACGGTTTTAACTCCTACATCCAGAAAAATCGGCATCCCTTCTCTACTTGAATGCCCTAACCAGAGATTCATTAGGTAGATACTTACTTTTGCTGTCGTGAAATCAGTGTTTTCGAATAGTGTGCAATCAAAGACTATTGGAAGCTTGGATTTGCCAGCTGTTACTACTGTACTCCTCAGATATTCCATTCCTGGGAAGTAGACGCTCGAGTTGGGTTTGATAGATATGTATTCTATTCCTCCTTCACACTGCAGAAATGACATCACAAATACATAATATACTCGTAGGAATTGATATCGCACGACGTAGTAATAAATCATCGGTTGGGATCATAAGTTACCTGAAGGTGGTTCGTGACGATTTTGGGTCGTGCCGAGTAGATGAGAAGGAGAGCAATGTTAACTCCTACACCGACCAATATCCCGATTTCAACGCCACTCACCAAACAGACGATGAAGGTCACCAACATGGGAAGAATATCCCTCTCTGAAACATCCGACAAGCCATAAAAGCGAAATCCAAAATACCTAACAAAGTAGAACTTAGGCCTTATATTAGCCACCTCCCGACTTCACTACCACGGCTAAAACTTAATTTTGTTTGTACATCCGGGGAGGGTAATGCCTCCTGAGTCGCTTGATACAAAATATATCACGGGTATTCTATTTAAGTTAATGCATGATTTTGGACTTAATTTTTTCTCGTCTCACCTGATTATTTACCCACCCACTTCTACCAGTTATCCTCGGAAAATTTTGATGAATTTTGAAACGTAGGCTAAATTTGAAATGAAAAAGCGCCATTTGGCGTTTTGGTGCCGCTATGACCAAGTGGTGTGTTGTAAGGGAATGGCTAAATAATCCTCTTGAGGTGTAAAATAAGAGATGATGAACGTATTTTAACAGTCGGTTCTTAAAGTAATTTCATATTCAACTTGAGATGCTGAACTTTGAAATGTAGGTTATTTAAGGCTTATGACAGTATTAAAAAGGTACAGATACGCCCTGGCTAGCTGAGAGGTCTGAGAGTAATTTTTATTTCAAATTTCGCCCATCACATTAAACATATATGTATGAGCCGAGTTTGCCCAATTCGGTGTTGCAAATATTAATAAATGAACATCGTCACGAGATTGAGCCCGAAAGAGTACCCCACAATCATGCATTACATGTGACAGTCAAAAACCCAGTATTTCACATTTATCGCAATTTTAGAGCAGAATTGCGCACTTTTAAAGCGGAATTACGCTCATTTGCGCGCACTAAAAAAATCTAGTGATGGGTCATTTCTTCATGAAATTTTATGTAGAACTCAAATCTGCAATAAAAAAGGGTGTTCCCATTTAAAATCACAAAGTTGATGTCAATTGCGCACGTTTGCGCAATGCGCAATTTTGTCATTTGTGAGATCCTTACAAAAAAAATCAAGATTGAGAAAAATAATATATTTTTTTACCCATTATCAACGATTTTAGCAGAAGGGAGGAGGGGGGGGGGGTTTGGGGACACCCTGTATACCTATATTTACCAATATAGTTGGGAAAAAGTAAATAAATCTGCCATTTGTAGTATTGAATCCAGTTCAGCTTAGCCATCCTTCACCCGAAACTAGCATATACGGAACGTTTCTTTATTTAGACAGTCCAAATTACTACAAGACTACAAAAAAGGACTAGCATACATGGTGGCGATCCCTTATACTGTTTGAAGTTTAAGTTCAAGTTATTCTCCAACCCCGCCTTTTTTCTGTGGAGGATTAAACTCATTGAAACTGCATAAAAAACTAGCATTTCACGCTTCTGAAAAAGATTCCACTGGAAAAACTTGGATTTTCTACCACAATTATGTAGCTCCCCAGTAAATCGACGACAATAGGGGGTGAGTGAATAATTCATTTTGGTTGCAAATTAGTAGGAAGCCTACGTGATAGATAGTTATGACAACTCACTGCTTGCTCTCCACATGGGCTTGATGACTTCATACTCGATCATGAAAATGACGGCGCAGATGATTACAGCAGCAAGAGATGCTTTGGGGATATAGTAGAAATAAGGAGTCAGTACACCTAGCGCCAGGAGTAGCAGAATTCCTGAAAATTTAGCATCAAAGTAAAACATTATTATTTTGGTAATTACTGCTAAAGTTATGGGTTAAAGGTA
Organism: Adelphocoris suturalis; assembly: GCA_030762985.1. Lineage (NCBI taxonomy): Eukaryota > Metazoa > Arthropoda > Insecta > Hemiptera > Miridae > Adelphocoris > Adelphocoris suturalis. The sequence continues at coordinate 89,737,918 of CM061044.1, forward strand.
ACTCAGGCGTGGTTCCATCTACTTATATCTTATATGTAATTGCAAGTCTTGTGATTATTGACCATTACTGTTCTCTCAGGACGATGAAACTGCATTTCGATCGTTGCCTAGATACTACTTGCTTTCATTACCTTCCTTTTCAATGTACCAGTTGGTACAAACGCAATGCAAACTTAGTCTGAATTATGCAGTGTTAAACAACAATAATAGGTCGATATCCTACACAATAAACTCAAAATGATTACGGATGGAACAGCAACAGAGTTTGAAGGTATACCTATACCATTTGGGTAATCACCAAATTAACTGGGTTGGATTTAGAATTTGGACCTTGTATTTACAATAAATTAGAGGCTCTCAGAGTTGGTTTTCTTCTTATCCTGTCCAAAGATTTTGACTCACAACTAACACATTATCCAAGATTTATTTTAATTAGGTAAGTATATCACAATACGCATCTCCTAAAATTATGTAACAATCAAATTATAATTTTGCCTGTACACATTAATTGAATAATCATGAAGATATTCAAGAAATTATTGAAAATAAGATGAATTTCAAATGTCTTTTTCTTTTATATGGCTCTTTAATCGCTGTTCAAAAATACTCAGCAGCCAAACTTGCAGTCAGGGTTTCCAAGGGCGCAATTCAGAAATCTTAAATAGAGGAATATGAAAATCAAAAATATAGAAATCCCAATAAATGAAAGTTGCCCATCAAGAAAATCGTGGTTGCCAATGAAAAGATTTAAATGTATTGGTAGATTTAGGTATTTTATGTAGGTACCTATGTATTTAGCTATTTGTCGGGTTGGTTTTAAATTACGATTCGTTAATCAACAAATCACAGTAGGTAGTAAAACAGAAAAAAACTACATATTTCCAAACTTAACCAGACATAAATCGTATAGATAAATCTTCAGTATAAAGAAAAGTTGGCCTGCTACATCTCTGGAATCTGAATTATGCAGTTGAAATTGTTTTTGGTGGGTATCTAAGACAGAGAGCCCAAAATCCTAAAGAAGAACAATAGTTTGATGACTTATTGCTGGGAACTGTTCTGTGGCTATGAGAATGCCAAGGAATTCAAGAATTGTCCGAACTTTTCCTAAAGGCACTGCTTGACCAGCCAGCTAAATCGGTAGAGGTTGAAAGACGGTCGCATTAATGGATTAGGTAGATATAAAAAAGGGTCCTTGTACCTGTGAAGACGCCTCCCATGGTTGTTTTGACTCCACTAGCGTGATTCACAGCCGACCTCGAAAAAGAACCCGTAACGGGCATCGAGGAGACGAAAGAGCCGAAGAGGTTGCAGCCCGCCAAGGTGAGCAGCTCCTGGGTCGCGTCCACGGGCTCGCCTCCCGCTGAGGGACAAAAAAACAAAACGAGGATGTCAATGACATTCGATTATTAAGGACTACCGGAAATTTGTCGAATGCGAGACAATTTACGCCCACCTGCTGCTCGACTTACGACAACGTTGACAAGCGATCCGGTACAGATGGGGACTCGTATTTTCAATTGCCTATCGGTACAAATTCAGACACTTCCAGTTAAAAAGTTCAGAGGTACTTTGAAGCGGGCCTTGATTGAGATTGAAATTTATGAAGTCTCAAGTTTTAAAAAATGTAAATTGGAGGAAATATGTACCTGACTGAAATACTATATAAATGTTACCTACAGATTCTCGAACTATTTTTATTCCTGTCATGACACAATTATCAGTATTTGTTTTGTTATATTTATTTTGTATTTCTGTATTTTGTGTAACTGACGTTTGTATTGCCTCGTTTAGGCCCTTACAAAGAAAATATGCATCCATCTGAATTAATTATTTTACTGAAATATCACAGCCACTTGTTAGAACAAAATAATGAACGTTACCCACGAACTCATTCAGTTTATGTTTTTAAATGAATATAAATATATTCCATTCCAAGAAATTCGATACCATCAGCACTCCCCAACGTTGAATACTTTTCTTTCTATGGTTTTCAAAGTTCGCACTGGCGACGTCACAGTGGATGGCAGGGGGGTCCCGCCTTGGCGTGAGAGGTGCTTTTTTGACGTCACCAGTGCGCGAAACTTTGGAAATTAATAGAAACTACTCATCGTAGAAGAGTGCGGTTGATGCCAAACTTCTTTGGATAGAATCTTCTTCCATTTAAAAATAGTTGAAACACCTACCTTTTTCGCACCCATGGGTAACGCTCATTCGCTCAAGAGCCTTCCTAAGTAATAGGGTACCTAAAATTAGCATTCTTTGTAACCGTTTTCAAGATCCCTTTGTCTTTCGTTTTCAAGATCCCTTTGTCTTTCTTTGTCTTTGTTGTTTTTAACCCTTTGTCAGTAACTAGTATGAGCTAGAATCCTAATGATTTTTGTTTTCAAACCTGGATCTGCTGTGTTTGCTGAGTTTTCATAAATAAAAAATAATAAGTTATTGGGTAAAATAAAAACATTTCATGTATAACTAATATTTTATTAAATAATGGGGATACAAAATATTTTATCCTCATTTGCCCAAACCTTTTTTGTGTTCAAGTTGCCAGCCAACCTGAACCTAATTCACTTTGTAGGATAATAAAAAATAAAAGTGAGTTTAATTTGGCTATTTCCTAACAAACAAAATCAGTTTGATTGGTTCAGTAGTTTCTGGGAATTAGGGGTTAACGTGTTTAAAGTCGTAGTTTCGAGAAACGGGGGAAAATGGCGGTGTTGTCCGTGTGCTCTGTGCTTCGCATTCTCCACTCGTAAACTCCCACTTGACGACATCACTTTTATTATCACTTCATGGGACTGTAATGAATGATATATATATTATCCTAAAAACAACAGCTGAAGAATCCACAATACCTACATGATACATGTAGCTTGGATGGATGGAATAGAGCAGGGCGTTTCGTCTTCCGTAACTTTTCTGACAATATTCCAAGTTGAAAGAGTACTATAACAATCTTTGTGTTTCTATGAGATATAATGAAATGCAAGCCTTACCGAATGCCTTTGCTATGGCCACGTTGCCAAGGACAGCAATGACTGGCACCAAGATGATGGAAGAGCCTAAATCTGACACCATCTCTCCAAAGTCGATGGTCCTGTTTTCCAATACAGTTGAAAATGGTGGCAGCTGGAAGGGAGGTATGCCTGACCGGACGTTTCCTACAAGAAAGATGAAAATTCTGTATTATAAACACATTACAATTAATACGTAACTCAAGCTTACTCAACACTCTTCATGGGAAGAGGAATGATGGCAGGTACCTAGTTCAATAGAACCTACCTTATTTATCCAAACTAATTACTAATTGGGGGAGGGGGTTATAGAATTTTTTAAATAATCGGGTATTCTACAATTTGAGGCTCTTTTCCGAATTTTAGTAACTATAGTTAGGTCCGAGACTTTATTAGTGGGTAGCTATATTTTTGTATTGGGTACCTACCCTTATATCTGTCTACAGTGTTAACTCTTTTTTTTCAATGTTACTGAATTTCCCACAAAACTCCATGAAACGTAACAAAGAATTTGCTTTCTCATTATGTAGCTACAAGATAAGAACGTATTGTAGTACAATAGTCAAAAACACTGTTGTCCTTCAGAGTTTCCCCTTGCTTTTTGCGTTTCCAAGCTTTGTGACCAAGTTAGATTCTTGATCTGAACAATTCCTTGTCGTGCCCAAAACTGTAAGTACCTACCTACTAAGTGTCAGAACGATTTTAGTAAATTGTAAATTTCTTATTATGCAGGTAAGTAATAGTAATTTATGCAGGTAAGCCCCTGAAAAGTTCCTCTCAAATTATCACCGTCGATTCAAAGACAATTCCTGACATCGAATTTGGTGTTTGCGATTTTACTATGACCATTAATAAACCAATCGTCATCTTCCAATGACCTTCCCATTTTGGGCGGTACACGACTTCGCTTCTTATTTGTACCTATGTGACGGAAATCATTTTAAAATGTACCAAACTCTATTTTCGGATGATTAGACGACGGTCAAAATGGGAAGACAACACATACCAACACCAACACAGGTTGGTGTTACAACCAACTTTTAAAGTTTTTATAGTGGTTTCAGTAGATTCTGTGTGACGGCTGCCGACAAGTACTGAAAACGATATCAAACTTTATTTTTGATGATTTGACATCGACTAACGTTGGTGATGACGACGACGATGACGTCGTATTGTCGTCATGGTCAACTTTTATAGACAACCCGATTTTCGGTTGATTTGACGACGATCGTTCCTGTTGCCGGATCGTCACGAAAAAGTATACAGCTAATACCGGATGCCTAAAGAGTCTACCTAACGAATTTCACGTCAATTGCATCAAAATCGCGGCCTGCAGCGTGGAACACGCGCGCGCGCACGCTGACAAATGCCAACCGAGTCAAAGTAGAGACTCACTTCGTTCGTCAATCATAGCTGTTTCATGAAATTCATGTTTGTGATTGCGGTCAAGCTCCAGTCATAAATCTGACAATAGTGCGATCAGAGGCCGACCTGCATAATCTCAAAATATGTCATTGAAATTGGTCTGTTTTTTAGTAGGCAACTATATTTTCGCTCTGGACAAAGCATCAGCCTCAGACATACAAAAAACCAAAATTTGTTAAAAAGCTGTAAAATCTAAAAAGCGATTGACATTTCTCTAATATAGAGAACAAACCCTCAGTAAAGAAGCAAGTCAGCAGAGTGGGTGTTGTAAGATTCCTCAAATTTCGCTGAAATGGTTACCTATCATTTTAAGCATTAAAACTAGTTTGTACTCACATTACTACTGTGTGGGAAGCACTACTGTTATTGTTGAACCAATTGAAACAGATGACTATTTAATTTTCTCATTATTGTTTTAGGCAGTAGCAAAGGTGATCCATTCAGAAAGCAGATCGTTTGCGCAGACTCAAACGGACCCATGACACTTTATTATAGTCGTTACGGCATAATAATTAGGCCCAAATTCTTTTAAAAAAATTGTATGTGTTACCCATTTATAATTTTAATTCAATATTTCAATTATGAAATTTAGTAAACGAAAAATTCGATGAATTCACTGTACAATCTTAAGATATGAGATATTATGATTATGAGATATTTACCTGTAATTTTGAAGGAAACAGATCCATGATTATTTTCCAAAACGTATGCCAAAACTGAGCAGAAGACGACCATCAGCGCGTTTCGCGATGTTGACAGCAACCAAAGTGATTTCGCGATGAAGCGCTCATTTTTTGTAGATTTCAGTTTATCTATGACGTAGAGGTCTTTAACTTTCTGGAAATTGTGAAAAACGTAAATTAGATTTGACAAGGAAACTGATAATTATTTGACCTTTCCATCTAATAATTTTACCACACAACTTTCAAAAACTCGAAGCGAATTCCATCTTCTACAACTGGCCCAAAACGCTCATAGCCTCTATTCGGTATGTATAATTTGTAGCGAAGAAGTACCTACCAGAAAATCACCACAAGCCCTCGGTACTTTAGAACGTAGGTACCTACTATCTACTTCTTGAAAATAAACATTGGAAAATGTGAAGACCAACTCTTGGGATATCTCCCCAACTTTATTTGTTCAACTGTGGTAATTTAGGGGCGAAGCTGGAATATAAAAAAATGTCAAAACTTGTCAAATGTTTGTCTAAATCGAGGGTTTCTGTACACGACTTACTGAAATCTAAGAGAGTTTTCAGATACAGTTAACAAACTTATCGTCGCAGACTACACAGGTTTCCTGAATTCCGCTGTTACGTACAACGTCCTATTTGACGCAGCGCAGAAAAATTATTGCTAACCAATATCTAGTCTACCTAACTTTCTAAGGCATTAAATTAAAAGCTTTAAAATGTGTTAAGAAGCAATTCAATCACTCTGTATTCTTTTTCACTAACTTTCAAAGAAAAAAGACCTGTTTAGAGAGAGGGCCTCAGAGAATTTAAAAACAGAGGGTGAGGGGCGGGGACCGTCTCATATATCAAAGAACACAATCCTAAATTTTAACGTCATATATATATATATATATATATATATATATATATATATATATATATATATAACAATATGTAGAGTTCTTGACCACTTCTTCTTAAAACAAGGTGTTAAGGCAGGGCTGACTTTAATACAGGCCGCGGCATTCGACTTGGCAACGTCGCATTAAGCGGTGATCGAAGGCCTATTACAAGCTTTCCGCTCTAGCCTTCTTACCCCATTGATCTTATTATCATCATAATACCTACCGCAAGAATACTTATTGCTTGTTTTGGTAAATAGCTTTTGCTGTGCATGTCTTGTACATTATATACTATAAATAAGGAAGTCGGAGCCTACCCTGAGAAACAGGAGTACTGCTATGCAGGAGAAGCCGAGCAGAGCGTCCGGCCATCTCGTTTGGTGGACGTTGTTGGCGAACTGTCGTAACGTCCAAAGGAAATTGCCCGATTCGTAGGAGAGACCGAGGAGACCTTTCAGCTGCGATGCGATGATGATGACAGACGTAGCCGTAGTGAACCCGACCGTCACGGGCTGGGAAATGAACTCAACCAGCACACCTGCACAAAATCAGTAGAGTAATAAAACGGATGCCTACTTGCGTCCAGTGGCTGGGATGCTGGGATACTAGGGTGGTTCAAAAAAGATAAAAGTTCTGGGATTTCTTGTCCCCATTGTTTTTTTGCTTCCGGTATGTCAGGATGACCCTCCTAAATTTTTAGCAAAAATTATTAATCCTAACCATTTTACCTGGGTCGATTTTGGCCAGTTATCGACAAGTTATCGGTCAAATTCGTAGTTCTGAATTGTCTGAACTGTGATTGGATAGTTAAATAAAAAATGATGTAATATAATTGAAAATAATCTAATTTAATTTCAGTTTCACTTGCTCGAGGGACAATCTGTAATTTGATCGATAAGCTGAAAGAATCCATGATCCGATACCGCTGACAATAGCTAACCCTGCGCTCAAACGATCCAATCACAGTTCAGACAATTCAGAACTACGAATTTGACCCCGGAAAACCGATGGAAACTAAGGAATTTTACAGAAAAATGGGAAAATTTTAGCTATTTTCTCCATTTTGCCGCTATATTTGGCGAATAAGTACAATGCCGGTTCAAGTCCTTGCTAAACTACCAACGGCTGTGTACCGAGTATCCTGGAAAATACCACATTTTATCGGCACAAGGTATTTCGGGACCTTAAATTATCAACGCGACATAATTTCCGGTGAAATTAGGGTGAATTTGTTTATTACCCTACAATTAATTTGAGGTTTATGGCCGATAAACGAAGCAATCATCGGCGGAAAAGTATAGTGAAAAACGGGATCATGTTCAGAACATGCCAAATCATATTATCCGACCATAATAGCATGTTTCTAATACAATTCTTAACCAGGCGACAGCATTTTCGGTGAAATTTTCGATTTTTACTTATCTTCTAGCAGCGCCCTCTGCCAGTTTACCGGATAACTGGTGGACGGAGCGTAAAATAAATAAGTTCAACGTGTTCAGCGCATGCGAAAACCCATAAATTGACCACAAAAAAATCGAAATCCGTCCTTCAAATCATCACCACGCCCGGCCTCGGCACCAATTTAGAGGTTGGTTTACGATAGCGGCCGATAACTGGCCAAAATCGACCCTGGTAAAGTGGCCAGGATTAATAATTTTTGCTAAAAATTTAGGAGGGCCATCCTGACATACCGAGGAAGCAAAAAAACAATGGGGACAAGAAATCCCAGAACTTTTTTCTTCTTTGAACCACCCTACTGGGATACATGGCAGCCGGAGAAGAGAGCTTAGGTTGAGAAGGAGATAATCTTTGAAAAACCACCAAAGATCCAGAAACATAGATTTACATTTCTCTACAGCTTTTGGCTAGAATAATTTTTCAAGAATTCGGATGTTCCGAATTCGCTTGACTAGTTGGAAAGGAGCTTGCCAACTGAATACTGATTCATACCTTGTTAAGTTGACCTTGTTACTTTACCTGGAGATCTTTTAAACTAAAATTTGTTCAAGTTGCTCTTTGGCAGTTATTAGGGAAGAGAGAACGATGGCATAATATCGATATTACTATCAACGATATTATCGACGTCTCACTATTGATGTCATCGATATATCGTTTCTCAACTATCGATAAACAATATATCGGACCTAAATTATCGATAATTATAGGTTCTGTGTTACCACCGTCAAAGTTTATTTGTCTACACTGCTTGGATGTAAAATCTGATGGAAAACTTTCGTGTGGTGGAATTTCTTATTTTGGATCTAAGAATCGGATTCTGCGTGATTAAAAATCCTTAAATACCAAATTCTCAACTCAAAACTCCTAATGGTTCTTGGAGAAGGGATCAAAGAAATTAATAATCCTAAGAAAAATCTGATTACCTACGTATTAACATTTTTGCTATTACCTTGAAATATTTTTTAATAAATATTCGGACATGCTTCTGTAGAAAATATTTTACCTAATAATTAATTATTACTTAATTCCCACTGCTTTATATTATAAGGCTTTAAAACATGATTTGGTTTCCGTAAATTTTCTGAAACTGAAAATTCGTTTCAACAAGGTTTAACTTTCCGTTTCTCTGTGACTTCATTCAGCTTTCTTTGTTTTGACCACTTCCGATAATCCATTACGTACCCTTCATGTTGCACCTTTTTGACAGCTTTCAGGATCTCTTGACTGGAGGAATGAAATAAAATAGGTGTAATTGCCCTTTGAATAAAAAACCACCCAAGATAATTATCTGTTATGATGTTTGATCCATTAAATAAAACTAATGCTTTCTTAAAGACCGTACTGTCAAAAGTACCTATTATGAGTACCTATATTATACCTACCAATTTTGTTCTCAAAAAAGAACCTATCATTTAGTACTCGGAGAGATATACCACCCTATTCTTAACTGAAAGGTGTGGGTAGAGCTTTCTAAAAAGGTAAATCATAACGGATATCTGAATATTGAAAATGGCGTATTGGGCGAATTGTTCAATCATTACCGCGACCAGCACCTAGGAAGACTATCAATTCATACGTCACGCGTACCTAACAGTGTGTAATGTATATGTTCTATGACGAAACTAATCGGAATTTGAGATGAAAATTTATGAGTGCGCTGAATATCTTAAAGCAAAACCGGCCCTCCAGAATGCAGCTCAAATCAAACAAACTAATAGGAAAATGAAATAAACCATAGCATATTCTACTATGTAGTATAATATGTTTGGAAACTATTTGTTAAATTGTTCAAAATGATCAAATCTTCGTCTTTCAGTTAGGTAGGCATGAACTATTTAGTTTCTGTGATGGAAGATTAATGCTATTTTAAGGAAGAGAGTCAAATAAAAGGCGTAGGTACGAAAATTGGAAGCAGTACCAATTAGTGAAAAAAAGTATGAGAAAATAAGAAAATATAATTGTGAGTTAGTTTTTAACTTTGATACATTCTTTTATAAAATTGAATCATTTTTATTGACATTTTCATGTCTTTGCTTTGGCACATAAACTAAAAATAATTGCTCACGAAAATTGCTCACGAAAATTGCTCACGAAAATTGTCCCAAGTGGCCACAACGATGATTATGACCATCAGAAATGACGTTTTTACCTAATGATCCCACGATTCTGAGATTTGGTATGTGGGCCCTTGAGGGACTTCTGAACACAACTGACCGATCCCAAGTCAGCTGAGTGGCTCTAGAAACCAGTTTTTTCCCTAATGATCCCACGATTCTGAGATTTGGTATGTAGCCCCTTGAGGGACTTCTGAACACAACTGACCGATCCAAGATCAGCTGAGTGGCTCTAGAATCCATTTTTTTCCCTAATGATCCCACGATTCTGAGATTTGGTATGTGGGCCCTTGAGGGACTTCTGAACACAACTGACCGATCCCAAATCAGCTGAGTGGCTCTAGAAACCAGTTTTTTCCCTAATGATCCCACGATTCTGAGATTTGGTATGTAGCCCCTTGAGGGACTTCTGAACACAACTGACCGATCCAAGATCAGCTGAGTGGCTCTAGAATCCATTTTTTTCCCTAATGATCCCACGATTCTGAGATTTGGTATGTAGCCCCTTGAGGGACTTCTGAACGCAACTGACCGATCCCAGATCAGCTGAGTGGCTCTAGAATCCAGTTTTTTCCCTAATGATCCCACGAATCTGAGATTTGGTATGTAGCCCCTTGAGGGACTTCTGAACACAACTGACCGATTACAGATCAGCTGAGTGGCTCTAGAATCCAGTTTTTTCCCTAATGATCCCACGAATCTGAGATTTGGTATGTAGCCCCTTGAGGGACTTCTGAACACAACTGACCGATTACAGATCAGCTGAGTGGCTCTAGAATCCAGTTTTTTCCCTAATGATAAGGAAATAATAAGAAAACACACATGAAAATGTCCCAATGTGTTGCAGACTCGTATGCAAGCATTTCTGATGATTTCCGCTTACTTTACTAAGTTTACATCAAAATTATGGTTTAATTTGTTACCGTTCTGTACATTATGATGAAGAAGAACAGTACTATTTTTATTCATTCTAAAGCAAAAACTTTATGTAAGAAATATAGATTTTTTTCGATATATTGTTGCATTATTATCGATGGCCGGTAATTATCAATCAATTAATATCGATACCGAAAATCGGTAAATTATGGTGAAATATCGATGTTTCCAAAATATCGATAATCAATTCCCATCCCTGGCACTTATCAAGTTCAAATATTTGAAACGATTTATTCTGCCAAGTTAAAAGTTATTCGCAACGTATTTTTGACATGCCTATTTCTGAAATGTAGCGGAACTAGTGGAAGCACCGGATCGCACCTCCTGCTTCCTGACCAGTGTAAACATAATTTTAACCAACGTGAAACTGAATCATTTCAAAGGCATGGAATGATTAGGTACTCATGTGGACCTCAATTTCACCAATACAATCGCTCTACCTTCACCAATTACACGATCTCTAGTACTAGGAAACGTCTAATTATAACGCAACATGGTCAAATCATGAGACTTAGACAACCTACGCCACTAACGTCAAGGTTTTGCATAGGTAAGTAGATGTATTACCTTCACGCAAAACGATTATTTTAGTCATAATCTTATCATGGAGGGCCCTGGTAGAATATATCAGTTTCGTGCCCTCGTAACGCTTTCTAATATAAAGTCAACATGCAACGCAGTTATTTGAGCATTATGAATAAAAATCAGTCTAAACAGTACTGATGATGATGTCTTTGCATCGAAAGCACTCGCACCCGGTACTCGACTTGCTAGTGACGACGAATTAAAAAAAAAAAAAAAAAAAAAACGACGGGTAAATGATAATTTTACTATCACTGCTAGCGGAAATAACCCTTTAGATTTAATACCAGAAATGAAAACGTTTGTAGTAATAATTTGAAATTTTCAAACTGGTGGCCATTGGTGACCACCGATTCGATTGCATGTATATCACAAGGTTCGTAGTAACCTAACTTCTCATCTATTTCATTCAAGTCTTGGGCTTTTTTGCAAATAAAGTTCAGAATTCCATAAATACCTATCGAATGCAAGCTGTGGCAGTGAATTCTTGAGACAAAGATTGGTTATTTATAACAAAATACATTACATTAAAAAAAATTGTTATGCAAAACAATTTAAATGCCAAACAAAAACAAGATCACTCCAATTAATCGCTTAACCATGGAATAGCAGCGTCGCCCTCCATCCCCGGAAGACCTCAACCTGCTCCGTGTCCCACGTAGGTACCTATTCGTTGGGAAACCGTTTTCATTATGGCCATTTGTATTTTGACTCTGGTCCATCTCAAGACTTGATGATAGGGTCGTCTCCATTTCCCGGCTAGATTGTGAGTCATCCTTTTCAAAAATATCTTGAACTCGTCGCTCTATCCACAGAAGAAATTAGAGGGGGGGGGGGGGGGGGGGTTGAACGAATCTCCTGCTGCTGCTGCTGATCGAGCTACTTGCTTCCAGGTATGGGAAGAGTAAATAGCGGCGTCGGCATTGATTAGCGGTTATCGAAGAACGCTGATCTCCCACTCTCCCATAGCCCTTCCTGATATTAAAGCTGGAACACCTTCTTCAGCTTCTCGCAGAACAGGTAGTATGACTGCCGCTCCCCCATGTCAGATCCGCTAACATAGCCGTTTTGTCACGTACTGCATTTGAACAAACCACCTCTTTTTCCAATTCAAGGCATGCGTTACGTCCAATCTGTCGCCACATCCATCACAGGACACGGGTCTCAGGCAATCCAATTGAAATAATGCCGTACCGCAACGCTAGCGCATCTTGAAATTGTGTGACCGACAAGTCAAGACTATCTACCACTTTAGGGAGGACCATCAGCCTCTGGGACGCTGAAGCATTAATAATTCTCTGGATCGCACCCTGCTGATTATTTTGGGAAAACTGAAACGTAAAACTTGTACATTGGAAAAAAATCAAGGGTTCCGTTTGTCGATTTGGAATCGAAATTACAATAATAACCAGTTATATTATTAATCAACTAATAAATTATTCGCGGTTTTGTTCTTGAAGCTCAACAGTTCTTACCTAGATTCATAAAGGCCATGACGATGAGGATAGCCCCCGTCAGAAAGCAAAGGAGAATAGCGTAGTCGGGATTCCGACCGACCACCTGTTGGTTCGTCATGAGCGACATGAGGGCCGTTGGTCCAATCGTGATGTCCTTGCAGCCTCCGAAGATCGTGTACACAAAGCACCCCATAAACGAAGAATACAGGCCATACTGCAAACAATACATGAGTAAGTATTTTGAAACATTTTGTTCAGGGTAATTCACAGATTACCGCGGCTCGGTCTTGGCACTAAAGACTAATAATTATTTTACCTTCTTTAATTTCCTTTTCCCCTACCAATATAGCCAGGCATTGAATCATAAAACCCGAAATGCCAATCCACAGAGACAATATATTATAGTACAGATTTTGTTAAAAGTGAGCTTTTAAAAGCCCAAAAGGAACATTGATGGGGATTATTCTTAAGGAATAATTTCTTGTATTGGAACAAAGACTTTAATTTGTTGGTTGACAACATGTTATTTAATTAACTACTATTGATTAAAAGGAAATATTAGTAAAAACAAAACGAAAAATCTACGGGGAAAGAAAAATTCCACCAAGACGAACCTTTGCACGAACTAGCATCACGATTTGGGAGAATTCACTGGATCGTGATGGTTTTGAAGGTTCGCAAAAATATTCAAACATTATCAACTAGGTACTGTAAGAAGTGGAAGGGATCCTTTTGACATGGATATATCCAATGAACTGTCACATGATGATGACTTGGCAATGATAGAACGGACTCTCTCTAAAATAAGTATTTCTTTCTATCTTTTTTCAAAGTTTCCTGAGTTACGTTCTAGGAAATCTCCCGAAATCGAAGTGGTTTGATTAATTGGTCTCGGTGGAGTAGGTTGCTAAAGCGCTAGGCTTCAAAAATAACTTTTGTCTCAAGAAGGTGAAAAAAAAAAGTTCGAGCTCTGTCGAGGCATTACATATTTTTGAGTATCACATACATGCACTGGTGACGTCATACTTGGCAAGGGAGTCTCGCGTAGGCGTGAGCGGTGCTTTGACGTTACCAGTGCGGGAACGTTTGAAAAATCATAGAAAGGAAACTACTCATCATAGAAGAGTGCGGATAGCCACTTCTTCCATTTGCAAATAGTTAAGGATCTACCTTCTTCGCAGCGCTCCTATTGGTAACGCCTATTATGTCTTATGTGAAAGGCAGGTGAAAGTTTTGCGTTACGAAAAAATGTAACTTTATCTAATGACTGAGAATGAATCAAAACTTTTCCGTATCGACCAACGATGCTGAAATTTAAAACCGAGCCTCTCAGTGGCAGATAGAATAGAATCAGGTACATCAAACTAAACCCCCCTCATCGGCTGGGTGAGCTGTGTGGTAGGTAAATTTCTTTCCTAATCCTACGATACTGGAATTTTAAACTGATCCTCTAAGAAATATGAATACGTTACAATACCGTTGAATACAGGCAAAATGTGCTGGACCACCCTAATCAGCTGAGTGAGCCATGAGGCCAATTAGTTTCCTAATCACCCTACGATGCTGAAAATTAAAACGGAGTTTCTCTACAACAAGCAGAATAAAATTATAACGTGCGGAGCCACCTGGATCAGCTGACTTGGGTCTGAGACTAGTTCTCTACTTTAGGCAATTCAATACTAAAATCCGAAACGGGGAACTCTAGAACACGTAGAATATAATTACAATATCCGCGATATCGTGATCTGCTGAGTGAGCTCTGAGACTAATGTCTCTCCGAATAGCCCAACGATACGGGAATTTGAAATGGTCTCTCTCTAAAAAATATGAATACAATTAGGTACAACGTGCGGACCCAGCCCGGTCAGCTGAGTGAGCTGTGATTTCAATTTTTTAAATAATCCTCTAAACGCTGATTTTTGAACGGTGTCTCTCAAGGGCACCTAGACAAGGTGTGGAACCGCTCTGATCAGCTGATCTAGGGCCGAGGCTAATTTCTCTCCTAACCGCACCAAGATGCTGAAATTTGAAGCAGTCTCACTAGAAATAGAGATTAGTGATTTAATAGGTTTTCAACTCGCCGTACCACCCTGATCAGTTGATTGATTTATAATACAGTGCATACCAGTAATAACATTTCACGTCAACTGCCATAGGACATACATATTAATGATCATATCTTTTCCCCCATAGGAAAAATTTTCGACAAATTCACGTTCAGGATTGACAAAAATGAGGCAATATATCGTTTTTTATTATTACAGAGGAGCTTTTCCAATAAGTGGGAACACGAAAACAAGATGTATCCACGATTTATGAGTAAACTCGTAAAACCCGTGACTAAGGAAATTTTATACGTTCCAGCGATACCACGTGACAGTATGATTTGTTTTCAAAAGAGCTTGCATCTATAAAATAAAAGTTTACAATGTAACTACGAACAATATTCTTTTGGAACTACATAATACGAAATCGGTGGTTGAATAGATTGAATGGTGGTTGGTTCCTTTACAACAACAAAGCATCATCAAAATACACGATTTTATAGGAGTGACAGCTAGAAGTAAGGTAATATGGGGGAATCGTGGCAAACTGAATTCAGTGCGAAATTACCACTGTACTTTTAAGAAAATTATCATTTACATAGATAGGTAGGTACATCGTCACTAGCAAGTTGAATACCGGGGGCGAGCGCTTTTGATGCAAAGACATCAGGACTGTTTCAACGGCCTGATGATGATGTCTAATTTACGTCGAAAGTGCTCACCCCCGGTACTTGACTTGCTATTGACGACGGACAGTACATTCAAGTAAATTTTATACTACAGTAAATTGTACTTCAGTACTTCCCGAAAGTATCAGCCTGTTCCAGGGATGGTTTTTTGGCTACCTATATTACAAGGGTGACTACGCGAAGCTCCCCGTCAAAAGTGAAAGTCATTTTCGCTGTACTCGGTGCTCCCCGGCAAGTTCTAGCAGGCATACGCGAAGCGTCCCGTGCTGAGAGAATGGGTGTACGTGATGCTCCCCCCTTCTCCTCTAGAGGCGTTTCGAGCCTTATCAGTGATTAGCCGCTCCGGCTCGTCAGTGGCAAGCCCCCCGGACCCCCCATTAAGTTGCTCGCTTCGCTCGCAACGTGTGGCGTGTAGGGAATATTGCTCGCTTCGCTCGCAAAGTCTGACATGTAGGATATGTTGCTCGCTTCGCTCGCAAAGTCTGGCATGTAGAAAATGTTGCTCGCTTCGCTCGCAAAGTATGGCATTTAGGGAATTTTACTCGCTTTGCTCGCAAACGGTAGATCCCTAAGGGTAGGTTTAACTTCTGTAGGGGATGCTGCTCGCTACGCTCGCTTGAGGAAGTTATACTGCCCACCCAACTTGGCAGACGTTTTTTTCTGTTGGGGAATTCTTACTTACAAATTAAATCTTATAAAACTACGTGGAACCACGAAAAGTTTATTAGGGGATGTTGCTCGCTTCGCTCGCAAGTCCGTATTTATTCTGTAGGGGATGCTGCTCGCTTCGCTCGCTTGAAGAAGTTATACTGCCCACCCAACTTGGCAGACGTTTTTTTCTGTTGGAAATTCTTACAAACAAATTAATTCTTATAAAACTACGTGGAACCACGAAAAGTTTATTAGGGAATGTTGTACTGCCCACCCAACTTGGCAGACGTTTTTTTCAGTTGGGAATTCTTACAAACAAATTAAATCTTAGAAACTACGTGGAACCACGAAAAGTTTATTCGGGGATGTTGCTCGCTTCGCTCGCAAGGTATACCTGTATATGTGTAGGACAAAGTCCATATTTATTATTTGAAATGGCTCTCGCTTCGCTCGCAAGGTATTGCGTAG
This sequence comes from Adelphocoris suturalis, assembly GCA_030762985.1. Taxonomy (NCBI): domain Eukaryota; kingdom Metazoa; phylum Arthropoda; class Insecta; order Hemiptera; family Miridae; genus Adelphocoris; species Adelphocoris suturalis. The sequence goes on from CM061044.1 coordinate 89,754,332, forward strand.
AAGTGCAAATGGGAACCCCCCTGTGAGGGTCCCTTCAGGTAAGCAACGTTGTGTAACGGCGGCCCGTGGTCGATTAATTTCTGATGTTAAACGCTTCCCTCGCAATTCCCCTCCCAATTTGACCTACTTTCCGTCACTTTTTTCGATATCCGACTTCGGATTCAGATTCGGCGGACCCAAAGCTGTATTTCGCCCGCGAAAACCGTTCCGAAAAACGTACCTTTATGGGGTATATTTTAATGGGAAAAAACCAAGTTTTTCGGCGGACTTTTCGAGAAAACGGGTCCGTACTCTCGCATTTTTTAAATGCATTTCCCGATACTTTTTTCGCGATCCGATCGCGCCGTCGTCTTCCTCGTAGGAAAACCTACGAAACCCGTATTTTTCCGGAATTGTCAACGACCGTTTAGAGGGGTAGGGGAAGCGGGGAAGTCCAAAAAGCGCACATTAATTATTACTTCGACCCCCCTCCCGCCCTACGGCCCATGGTTCGTGTGGGATTAGAAAATTTTAAATTCGCTTATACACCCTATCGGAAAATCCCAAGAAGATCCCCCCACTCGTAGATCCGGCCCACTCAGCCGTTTGGCCGTGCATAGACACGACAAACGGACAAACGGACGGAGTTTCATTCTTATTAATAACTAGCCGCTCCGGCTCGCTACGCTCGCCTCCACGTCCAGCCGGGGGGCAAGCCCCCCGGACCCCCCATTAAGTTGCTCGCTTCGCTTGCAACGTGTGGCGTGTAGGGAATATTGCTCGCTTCGCTCGCAAAGTCTGGCATGTAGGATATGTTGCTCGCTTCGCTCGCAAAGTCTGGCATGTAGAAAATGTTGCTCGCTTCGCTCGCAAAGTATGGCATTTAGGGAATTTTACTCGCTTTGCTCGCAAACGGTAGATCCCTAAGGGTAGGTTTAACTTCTGTAGGGGATGCTGCTCGCTACGCTCGCTTGAGGAAGTTATACTGCCCACCCAACTTGGCAGACGTTTTTTTCTGTTGGGGAATTCTTACTTACAAATTAAATCTTATAAAACTACGTGGAACCACGAAAAGTTTATTAGGGGATGTTGCTCGCTTCGCTCGCAAGTCCGTATTTATTCTGTAGGGGATGCTGCTCGCTTCGCTCGCTTGAAGAAGTTATACTGCCCACCCAACTTGGCAGACGTTTTTTTCTGTTGGAAATTCTTACAAACAAATTAATTCTTATAAAACTACGTGGAACCACGAAAAGTTTATTAGGGAATGTTGTACTGCCCACCCAACTTGGCAGACGTTTTTTTCAGTTGGGAATTCTTACAAACAAATTAAATCTTAGAAACTACGTGGAACCACGAAAAGTTTATTCGGGGATGTTGCTCGCTTCGCTCGCAAGGTATACCTGTATATGTGTAGGACAAAGTCCATATTTATTATTTGAAATGGCTCTCGCTTCGCTCGCAAGGTATTGCGTAGAAGTGCAAATGGGAACCCCCCTGTGAGGGTCCCTTCAGGTAAGCAACGTTGTGTAACGGCGGCCCGTGGTCGATTAATTTCTGATGTTAAACGCTTCCCTCGCAATTCCCCTCCCAATTTGACCTACTTTCCGTCACTTTTTTCGATATCCGACTTCGGATTCAGATTCGGCGGACCCAAAGCTGTATTTCGCCCGCGAAAACCGTTCCGAAAAACGTACCTTTATGGGGTATATTTTAATGGGAAAAAACCAAGTTTTTCGGCGGACTTTTCGAGAAAACGGGTCCGTACTCTCGCATTTTTTTGACGCATTTCCCGATACTTTTTTCGCGATCCGATCGCGCCGTCGTCTTCCTCGTAGGAAAACCTACGAAACCCGTATTTTTCCGGAATTGTCAACGACCGTTTAGAGGGGTAGGGGAAGCGGGGAAGTCCAAAAAGCGCACATTAATTATTACTTCGACCCCCCTCCCGCCCTACGGCCCATGGTTCGGGTGGGATTAGAAAATTTTAAATTCGCTTATACACCCTATCGGAAAATCCCAAGAAGATCCCCCCACTCGTAGATCCGGCCCACTCAGCCGTTTGGCCGTGCATAGACACGACAAACGGACAAACGGACGGAGTTTCATTCTTATTAATAACTAGCCGCTCCGGCTCGCTACGCTCGCCTCCACGTCCAGCCGGGGGGCAAGCCCCCCGGACCCCCCATTAAGTTGCTCGCTTCGCTCGCAACGTGTGGCGTGTAGGGAATATTGCTCGCTTCGCTCGCAAAGTCTGGCATGTAGGATATGTTGCTCGCTTCGCTCGCAAAGTCTGGCATGTAGAAAATGTTGCTCGCTTCGCTCGCAAAGTATGGCATTTAGGGGATGTTGCTCGGTTCCCTCGCAAACGGTAGATCTCTAAGGGTAGGTTTAACTTCTGTAGGGGATGCTGCTCGCTTCGCTCGCAAACGGTAGATCTCTAAGGGTAGGCTTAACTTCTGTAGGGGATGCTGCTCGCTTCGCTCGCTTGAGGAAGTTATACTGCCCACCCAACTTGGCAGACGTTTTTTTCAGTTGGGAATTATTACAAACAAATTAAATCTTATAAAACTACGTGGAACCACGAAAAGTTTATTCGGGGATGTTGCTCGCTTCGCTCGCAAGGTATACCTGTATATGTGTAGGACAAAGTCCGTATTTATTATTTGAAATGGCTCTCGCTTCGCTCGCAAGGTAGGTACCTATGTAGGCATACCTGCTCGCCTCGCAATGTTGTGACATCGAACCCTTCACGTCAATTCTTGAGCCTTCTCTCGTCCACGGCAGAATCATTTTAATCGCTTTGCTCGCTTCTGCTCGCAATTTGACCGAGTTCTCGTCACTTTTTTCGATATCCGATTTCGGATTCAGATTCGGCGGACCCAAAGCTGTATTTCGCCCGCGAAAACCGTTCCGAAAAACGTACCTTTATCCAAGTTTTTCGGCGGACTTTTCGAGAAAACGGGTCCGTACTCTCGCATTTTTTTAACGCATTTCCCGATACTTTTTTCGCGATCCGATCGCGCCGTCGTCTTCCTCGTTCAAAAACCTACGAAACCCGTATTTTTCCGGAATTGTCAACGGCCGTTTAGAGGGGTAGAGGATGCGGGGAAGTCCAAAAAGCGCACATTAATTCTTACTTCGACCCCCCTCCCGCCCTACGGCCCATGGTTCGGCTGGGATTAGAAAATTTTAAATTTGCTCGCTCCCCCTATCGGAAAATCCCAAGAAGATCCCCCCACTCGTAGACTCCCCCCACTCAGCCGTTTGGCCGTGCATAGACACGACAAACAAACAAATAAACAGACAGACAAACGGAGTTTCATTCTTATTAATAGTATAGATAGAGATTTGAACGGACCGGCTCTCAGTGATCATCGAACAACATGAACGTATCCTGGTTTGTATCATCCGGTACTCGTCGCGGTCGTGATGTGCTATTGGTGGATAGTTTTAAATTTTATTTCCAAAAACCGTTGGCAAATGAAATGAATAGGTGGGTGTCTAGTCTGAGGAAGTGTAAGTGCGCAGTAAAGACAATGGGAAGGCAGATTGTGGATGTGGTTGGCAGTCACGACCACGACCATCCCCCAGCTGTAGAAATCGACGTTGCAAAAAGAGTGCTCCAAAATAGTGTGAAACGGAAGGCTGTGGAAGACATCTCATCCAGTTCAATAACTTAGCTTCGATAAAAAAAAAAAATCAATGAAAAATTGGAACGAAATAGTGAAATCGTAAATAGACTGCTTGCACTTATGAAGTTATTTCATGATTTTAAGCGAATCAAATTCGTAGTTAGGCACACAAACTGCTCACATTTCAACTCAATTTAACACAAACGTAATTCGATAATTTTGTTTGTTTTATTTTTATTTTTTTATTATGTTTATTTTCAAGTAATTTCACTTAGAGACGACGCTAACGATATTATTCTGTGATAAATTAACTTCGTTAATTAAATTAACTTTGTTTTAATATATGTACTATAATTATTCGTGCATGCTGTGTTGTTCACCAAGCTCCCTTATGATCTACCCAGATCTACCGTGCAGTTTATTTTATGTTTCATCAAATTATTATTATTATTATTCATTAATATTTTTCATTTTGACATTTGTAATGCCAAAAGTCTAGGTTACTGGATTAGGTGACTTTCGTATATAGGTGACGGGGAGCTTCGCGTACATGAAGAGAAAGGAGGCGGGGAGCTTCGCGTACATGAGGAGAAAGGAGGCGGGGAGCTTCGCGTACATGAGGAGAAAGTAAGCGGGGAGCTTAACGTATAAAAACTCGTCGATGGGGAGCTTCGGGTATGCGCCCATATTACAATCTTCTAGAGCTTGGCTTTCCTAACTCCTTTTTCAGGCCTCCGACCGAATAAATAATGCATTCTGTACGATTTACATTGTATTATTCTTGTAAAAAAAAGTATTGCAAGTAAACTATTCTATTCTATCCTAGAATACAATTAATAAGTATGGAGGAACTTTGATCAGCCTCGGAACCTCTGAAGCTAATTTCTCTCCTTGTCGATTCATGGTACTGACATTTAGATGGAGCTCCCTTGGGACACCTTTAAAACGGTTATACTGTACAGAAGCGCACTGATCAGTTGAGAGGCCGCAGAGGCTCATTTCTTCCCTTTTCGAGTTGCGAATAAAATACACTTTTTTTTTTTTTTTTTACATTTACTACAAAGCGAAAATTTGTGGGGTTCTGAAACTGTAAAGGTGTGAACCCTTTTGGGAGGCATGATGCGTCAAGTTTTGATCATCCTCCTATATAAAAGAGAAACGTACGTCTGCCAATATGAGGTCGATTCACGACCAAACGGCTTGATCGATTTTGATGCGGGTTTTTGCAAAATGATCGCAAAGTTCCGGATCAACATTCAGGCAGTTAGGCTCAACCTGCCTGGTTGCCTCGGCAAACAAGTTCGTAAGTAAGGAAAACCCTGATATGCGGAACTACATTAGAAGTTACTATTACAAATCCAAAGATACCAAAACAATTTTTTGGGGTTGAGCCGTTCAGTTGTAGTTGACAAAGTCAGATCTTCAAATATCGATATTCTGAACTACTTGCCACGCAAAAATGGTCATCACAGTCATTGTAGTTTCTTGTCTTCTCGTTGACAGCTAACTAACATAATATTACTATAGTAGGCTTGAATGACGCTTTTTACGGGTAGGAAAGGCCTCGAATAATGTTTCTGGTTACTGCTTAACAAAACGGTGGGATTAAAAACAAGGGGTGATTTTCGGGCGCGGGACATTCCTATGTATTGAAAGTGATTTGACATCATTTAACCTGGTTTGTAGTGCGAGAATAGTGTGTGGATAGGGTGTAAATATTCGAAACATTGTATTCGGGTGAATAGTGCGCGAGGAGCATAATACTGATGAACAAGAAGCCTAACTTAACAAAGGACTAGAGAAAAGCAAAAGCTAGCTTACGAGGCCTCTTGATAGAAACGTAACAATTGAGTTAACTCTGTAGCTAATTTCTATCTGAATAATACTCTGCGATTTGAAATGGATTTGAAACTGCTGGGTTACAATGACAACGTACATAGCTACCATGATCAGCTGATTAGGCTCTGAGCCTAATTTCTTCCTTATTCTACCGATGATGATGAATATGTAAACGGCATTTTCTATTCGGATTTTCTCATTCTAGCGGCCGTTGTGTTTTGAACAACATGCTTTCCTTCTAGTAGGTATACTATAAACGGGGTTTATTCATTATTATACCGATGATTTACCGGGGTTTAATAAATGTGGGCCAAAGATTTGTGTAGAAGGGCTATCTAATACACAAATAATAAACGTTTATTTAATAATTTACAGCGCTTCTTTTTTTACCCTGATCAGCTCACTGCTAAATCATTCTCTGATCGTTCGTTGAACGCTGAAGAGTTCGAGAGACGCTGAAGAGAAACCGCAGCCAGAAAATTAATACAGGAAATCGGCAAGCAGCAGATACAGAAAATCTTATATCGGGGGGTAGCAGATGGTGAAAGCACGTTCCATGTTCTTTGATTTTAGCTGAAAGGCCCTACGTAGTACCGAAGGGGTCCGAGTTTTGGTTAGGTTTTTTAATAAAGAATTTGTTTTATTTTGGTTAGATAAGCTACTTAGTGCAGATTGCTGCATACTTGTGGCTCCAAACCTGCTAGAGCTGCGTAGGCGAGGGCCTGAGGCATAACAGTCAGGCCCACAGTGACCCCAGCGATCATGTCAGCGACCGCGGTGTCAGTGTTGTACTTGGGAAGCCATTCTAGGATCGGCACTCGCTTCCTGATCAACTTCCTCATCTTGCCCTGCGCCTTAGTCATTTCGCCCTGGAAAGAATATTCATGCCTGATGAAGAATAAGAAAGAAGAAAATATTGTTTTTTTTTTTTTTGCTGAATAACAACTATACGAACAAAAAATAAGAGTAAAATGGTGAAAAAGGTGCGAAAACACTGTAAAACTTGGAAGATTGGTTACGGAATGGAAGGGGTGTGAGATGAGAAGGCCAGACGATAGTTTCCAGTGAATTCGATTAAATGTCACGAAAATGCGTTAAGAAATTACTGCCTAGTTTTGTACTAATACCAACTTTTTAATCCTAGTCGACCTACGGTGTTGCGGAGGCGCACTGATCAGCTGTCGGACTCCTAGAATACAATTTCGAGATATTGAGACTTACTGAACGGCTGAGAGTTTTCTTAGGGAAAATATCATCCCTAATCAACAGACGGTGCTGAAATTAGAAATGAAGGGCCTTTGGGGCATCTAGAAAACCATCACGAAAGATACGGAGGAGAACTGTTCAGCTGAGGAACCGTTGAGACTAATATATTTTTCCTAATCGACCTACGTTGCTGAAATTTTAATTGAAGCTCCTTTGAGACAGCTAGAATACAATTAGAAGGTGCAAACTAATTATCACTGGCAACTCGCACGTGTAAACATCATATCCATATTCTTAGGCACCTAAGTGAAATTCAATTTTCAATCACAGTGTTAGACTCAAAGCAACGGAGCAATATTTTAGACTGTTGCTCGTCACAGTACCTTAAATATATTTATGTAAAGAAATAGAAAGATGTTTCGAAATATTGATTTTCAGAAAACGAAAGTCCCAAAAATGAAACATTTAACATGAAACATATTTTAGCCTTGGTCTGTTCGTTTTTGAATTGTGTCACGAAGAAGGCATGGAATAAAGCAATAAATAAGGAATAAATAAATAAAATGGAATAAAAATAATATTTGCATTGACAGCCGGTTCGTTGTTTGGGCCATGCAACTAACTCTGTTCTGGACCCTCGAAAATAGTTAATCACTTGTTTGAAAACTCGATTTATGCCATAGGGAGTCTTCATTGCTGAAATTTGTCCTGCTATTCTCCCTACACAATAAAATCATATTTTCCATTTCAGATTCATCAAGATTGATGCTAATGTTGCCCTAACCATATTACCAACCTAAGAGATCCTAAATCTCGAAATGTGGCCTTCTTTTGACTAGTGTGCAGGTGTGGAAATATAATCTATGTCTGAACAGTTGAGTAAACTGTGGGGCTAAAGCATGTTACCTACATGGATAATCAGTTCAGCCGTTAGGCTTTAATATTTTAATTTTTTGCAGCATTGGAATCATAACCTTTTCAGGGACTATTTGACTTGATAAAAAAAAGATATATATATATATATATATATAAATATATATATATATAATTTTTAATAATAAACCTGTGTAATTAACCAAGAAAAAAATTAAGAAATTTTTTTTATTGACGTTTCAAGATATTTTTTTTTTTACTCGACTTATGAGGCTTATTGTTTTTTACTCGACTTATGAGGCTGAAACCTGAAATGGAGCTCCTTTGGGACTTGCAAAATATAACAGCAAAGTTTGAAGGGGCTGTGATCAGCTGTAGGACCTCTGATGGGGCTAATGTCTCTCCTTTTTTGACCTAAGCTTCTTTTCTCGACTTTTTTCTACATTTTTCGTCATTTAGTATAAACTGTAAAATTGAGGGGTCCAGGAGCTGTAAAGGTTTGAATCCTTTTGAAAGGCGCAAAGCGCCAAGTTTTTATGATATAATACTTACGGGGTTTAATAATTGCGGACCAAAGATTTGTGTAGAAGGGCTATCTAATACAGAAATAATAAACCTTTGTGTTTTAATCTACAGTGTTTCCCCTCTCGAAAGTGAAAACTGCTACACTGCTACAGCTTTGGTAGCAAAATGATTCTGGTCGGCGAGCGAAATCCAACTACTACGTTACCGTCAGTTAAAGGCAACTGATGCTACCACCACATAATAAATGAGTTCTCGTTGATAAAGACGCCTAGAACATGATAATGACGGGCAAAGAGACGAATGGCGACCATTTCGCAATAATTATGGGACCTTACTGATTTGAATGAACCATCTAAATGAAATCCGTCCACTCCTTGCAATTTCGGGCGCCACTACCAAATTATACGCATACAAAAATAACTAAATTTACAACGCCTCTTTTCTCCTTACCTCATGATTTATGTTTTCAGTATCACGCATGTTGCCAAATGAAATAATGGAGAAAAATATAATTTTAAAATGTGTAGCTCAACGGAGGAAGGCAGGAAGCGGTTGCCCGCGTATAGCAAAGACGCTATCTCAGCAAATGCCTCGCGATAAAGAGCAGCAGATGGAGACGAAATAATCAAGAAGCGAGCACGTAATTGCTTCCCGCTAAATCAATCGTAGTTGTTCTGCAAGTTGTTTCTTAAAAATGAAAATTGGCAAAAAAAAAAAAAAAACCACTGCAATGGCTCCAAAATGGTAAAAAATTAAATTTTCAAAAATATTTGAAACGATTTCAGGATTGTAACTTTTTTGTTTAATATTTTCAATAACGAACCTTTGTAATCTTTGAACAGCTGCACGTTTGAAATCCTCCATTCCAAAATATGTACATATATTATACGTGGGTACTATCCATTAAAAAGAGAAATAAGCACTAAATACTATAAGTACTATATACTACCATATATTAAGAAGAGAAATGGCTATTAAATACTTTTTAATTTTAGGGATTTAGTTACCTACTTTACGACACGATTAGATAATGTTTTAGCTTGTAGGGTGTACCTACTGGATATACTATGCTGATGAATGCCTTATTACCCGAATGAACTCATGTTGCCTTGGAATAGAACACAGAAAAGTACGACTCCCAAGACACCTCAAGAGGAAACTATTCAGATCTAATAAATGACAACCAGTCATATTTGTGTTAGTTTAGACTGAAAGTGTGGGTACATAATTTACTTAACTGTGATGAACGTAATTGTACATAAACAACTAAACTCTGATACAATATTAAAACTGTTGGATTTGCAAGCCTCCATGAGATCCATCCGAACATATAATCCGGAGAGGTGGCAGGACTGCGTCTGCCACAAAAGCCAAGCGGGGAATCTCGTCTGGCGGCCATTCTAGTTCCTGTGTTCGAATACAACGACCGTACGACGATTTTACCATCCAGCTAATCCTAGCTAAATATCAAGCCATCTATAACCATCTCTAATTACGAAGGTACTTAAATCTCTATATTACTAAATTCAGTAATGAGCCAATATGTATACATATTGGAGCAATTGGGGTTTGCTCACTTGTTGGGCTGTGCATAGGTTAAATTCTCGTTTTTCGGAATCAGTAATTTGTGACTTATTACTGAGGGTAATCGAACAGTTATTTTCTCTGGATATGGAATTTCAGAAAGTTACGATGAAAAAGTCATAATCCGGAGAAGTCACATAAAACGGAAATACGATTTTAAACGAGGTTATGAAGTTATTGAACTTGACATAATCGAAATTTTTGGGTTGACTTTTTCGTGAATTACGGAATTCAGTAAGGCTCGAGCATGAAAATACGGCTGTGTAAAATCCCAAAGTACGGAATAACGGTTTTGAATAAATATTACGATGAGTACGGATGTTCGAAACGAGAAAAATTATTTTCGAAGGAAATTACGGAATTTTTCGATTTTTAATACGGCGCCATGTTGTTTATATCGTGACGAGGCGACAATTCGAAACTCAAGCCATATTGAATGTCAAACCAAAGCTGTCTCAAACCATTGACTCCCCAACTACATCATGGTGGAAATTCTCGAGTGTGGATAAGTTTATTTATAAGTTTATTTTAAGTTTAATTCTAAGCTTTTAAACTAATGTAGAACTATGACGGTGTTGTCCACACTCAAGAGTAAAATCACGAAAATACGGTGCCAGTTTGACGTTGGAGGTGTCAACGTTTGACAGTCAGTGGTGCCAACTATGTTGGTTGAAATACGGAGGACACACGAAGTTTTGTTGGTAGATTACCATGTCTACGGATTTTTGTTTTTCGTTAGAATTCGAACGTCAGTTTGGCTAAACTGCGGCATGAACGTTACCATGGCTTCTGTTTGCTCTGATTACGATTCGAAAATGTAGTCACTCAACATTACGATTTGATTTCGATATTTTATTTGATTGTTTGAACTGATACGAAAAGTTGAGTATGTAACTTGGAAACAAGAAACATGAAACGGACGAGGAATTGGAGATATCACTGTGATCGCTAACATGTCTAGTTTTTACTAGAGTTAACGTAATTTAAGCATAGTAGTAATCCTACTTATAATTAAGTTTATATTAATTCTGGTCGCAGTGGTGGACTGTTTCCTTTTTCTCCTTCGTTGTGTTGAATGTTTGTATTGATAATTCTTGCAAACGAACGTTAGAATAACTTGTAAAGTCAAAAGATCGATGAAAATTCAGTTGAGCTGAACGGAGCATGGATGTTTATTCAGCTGCAAAATAAATTCATTGTCGCTTGCGAATTGTACCTAATATGAATACGATTGTAAAATGTACGAAACATAAACAACATGAGCAAAACAGAACGGAGTTAAAATTGTTTTAATACGCTATGCACACCCCAACATGACAAGCCAAGGCTGAAATATAGTGGAAACACTCATAAGAATAAAGAAGTACGAAAGTTAGCTAGAACTTTGTGCGAATGAGCGAATTATTAATTTACGATTTACAGTTCGAGAATGAAATACGATTTAATAGTACGGCAGTGGTGAGCGGATTTGCAGCGGGATAGTCTTCTTGTAAGCGTGTCGCTGGGAGATTAGATGGTCGAAGGCTCTGTTACCTACGCACAGCGCGCATGTCTCGGAGAGACAGTACCTTCTCGAAGGAAGCGAAATCGACAGACAGGTAGCGGGGCATATGTGATAACCCCAAGACCGCACTCCAATTTATGCGTGGCAATCGAGGCGCATTCAAATCCTAACACCATGTTGATAGAACGTTATGAGTGATTCCACTAAGGCTTAAATAAATCCGGAAATGAGATGTGTTTATAGAACGGAGTACATAAATCCGGATGATACGAAGTTTAGAGATGTGTTTGTAGAACGGAGTACATAAATCCGGATGATACTAGGATTAGGGATGTGTTTATAAAACGAAGGTCGTGAATTCGGAGTAACCCTTCTCTTGTTCTAATTACAGAGAACAATGAACACGGAAGAGATCAAGAGATTTATAAACGAGGAAGTCGAGAGGAGGGAAGTTGCGATCAGGGCTCGGCTTGAGACTGAGTACGCTCAAAGGTATGAGATGATGCAAAATCAGATCAAACAGTTTGCGGAGGAGTCTGTTCTGAAATTCGCGGCTCTGGCTTCGATGACCATGGGTCCACCTCCAACATCGAGGTCAGAGATGGTGGTGGAAGAGCAGGGCTCTGGTAGATCTGAGGATGCTCCTCGCACACTTGAGGTTCCCCTAGATAATCCGGTTGTAAACACAACGGCGAGTGGATCTGACTCGGTGGGCACTTGTGCCTGTAAGATCCACAAAGAACCCGGAGTGGCCGTAAGGCCAATTACCAATTTAAAATACGGAGGCAATCCACTGAAAGAAGGGTCGATCGCCGTGTGGAAACGAAGGGTAATGTTGGATTTGGCGAGTGGCGACTATCAATTTCTCGTCGATCCCAACATAAAACCGGCAGTAAACTACACGGAGAGAGAGCTTCATCAGTTGAAGTGTATCGTACTCTCGTACATAATTTCCAATATTGATCACGGTTTGCAATCGATGATCAAAGATGTGAACGAGCCATCAATTGCATTGAGCATGATTGAGAAGGCGGTCGATCCGCCTACTCAGGCGAAGGAACATGCAATGCAAATCGAATTTATGAATACTCGATTTAACCCGGCGCTGGAAACAGTATTAGAGTTTCAAAATCGATTTGAGGGTCTTGTGGAGGGTATTCGGAGGTTCCCTGAGGCTGAGCTGACAGATAGGTCAATCCAGAGGAATTTAATTAATGCTATCTCGGAAGCATGCCCCAGGATAGCTGAAGATGCACTCCAGGAGAACTCTAAAATGAGGGTTCGGGACATCTTTGATCGGATGTTCGCAATGTACGATATGATGTCGGAAAATAGTAGGAGAGAGCAGGCTGTAGGAAAAGCCTTCCTTAGCAGGGGGCCTTCCTTCAGCAAACGGCGGAAAAATTCGACCCAATCCGGAGGGGGAAGTGGGGTCAAAAAGGCGAAATTGGTCTGCTATCAGTGTGGCATATTAGGACACACAAAGGCAGAATGTTGAAACGATAGCAAGATGTGCTATAACTGTGGACGGTTTGGACATCTGTCCATTGAATGTCGGCGTCCACAGACTGCGAGTACGAAGATGGCCCGCAGAAATAGTCGAACGAGTGACCCCATCCCCGTAATAAAACGAAAAGAACGAGCTCTCTCAGCTACTAGGGATAGGTCGAAGCCGGGGGCTGGTCGTAGCAACCCTCAAAAACGGAGCCACACGCCAGCGCAAAACCGGTTGACGACGGCGCAAAACCGGTTGACAAAGGCTGTGGCTCGTAGTAAGAGAGGCGCAACTCCTCCCAGGGTGCAATTTGCGGATGTGGAGTCGGACAGTTCGGTGGCGGCGATAGCGACTCCAAGGGCTCAGGCAATCGAAAAGCCAGCTGCATTACACTCCTGGGGATCGGAGGTGTCTCTGGCGTCCCTAATAGACGATCGAATTGAATGAGAAGGTTTCTTCTCATTCATTCTCTCAATCCTTACGTAATCCGGCGAAATTAAATACGGAGCTGCCTGGATGGAAGCTTGGAGGGGAGTGTTGGATTTGCAAGCCTCCATGAGATCCATCCGAACATATAATCCGGAGAGGTGGCAGGACTGCGTCTGCCACAAAAGCCAAGCGGGGAATCTCGTCTGGCGGCCATTCTAGTTCCTGTGTTCGAATACAACGACCGTACGACGATTTTACCATCCAGCTAATCCTAGCTAAATATCAAGCCATCTATAACCATCTCTAATTACGAAGGTACTTAAATCTCTATATTACTAAATTCAGTAATGAGCCAATAAAAACATATGCTATTGACATACTACTTATATATATGTATGAGGTGCTACCGAAATTTAGGAGGGACTATAACAGAACAGACACACATTCTGTATATATATCAGAAGGTGCGTATAAATTTCAATCAGGAAAATTAACCGAGCATATTGTATCACAATTTTTGAGATATCGAAGTTAAATTTGGAGAGCGTATTTGGGGTGCCTAATACCAAGTTTTAAATAAAAATCAGAAAAAAATCCAACAATTTTTGGACTACCCATAGGATTTGGGTACTTGAAAAAGTTGGTTTCTCCGTTTTTTGCCGAGTGACACAAGGCGTTAGAGATATTTTTAGCGCGAAACATGGTGGTGAAGCCAGAATCATGATATCTTATTCCGTTCTCAGTGTGGAGCTGATAAACCATAGAGAATCGCGTTTTTTCTAAAATTTCCTTTTAATTTTATGATTTTTATTTGTTTAAAACTTAGTATTAAACACCCTAAAAACGCTCTCAATGTTTTACTTCGATATCTCAAAGTTAAGGGGGGGGGGGGGGGAGACACCCGTTACATTACAGGGATATTTGACGAAAGAATAGAGTCACTACTCATATAGTGCATGTAGGTAGGTAGACTCCGTCCCCCCCCCAGAATATGATGTTGGTATAATTTTTGTTGCGATACAGTCGAACAAACCACCTTAATACGTGGTTGGTATGGGATTCGATGGTTTTGATCGATTGGGAAGACTTTCAGAGCCAGCCGATTCGAAGGAACGACGATGTTATCGTCAACAGTCGTCGGCAATTTCGGGTAAAAATCTCAAAACGCGTTAAAGTATTTAGTAGTTTTTTGGTCAGCGACCCACAGTGTATGCCAGGGGTCTCCAACCTATGGCCCGCTGGCCCGCAAGCAGATTTTGACCGGCCCTCGGAAAAATTAGAAACTGAAAAAATAGTTTTTATTTGAAAATATAGTTTCCTTAAAACACTTTTACCGGTAACTACGAGTACAGTATTCGTACCTATTTTTGTCCCTTCCGTTCTCGATAAGTGAAGTTATCTGATCAGCCATTCAGCGATGGTCAGTGTTTTGCACGGACTGTACTGTGGTGGTGTAAGAGCAGAAAGCTTACCCCGACTGTACCTAAGGCAGGACTAAAAATAACTCATCATGCTATATTGAAAATGTATGGGTATTTGAAATAATCATTGAAATTTTTAGTGAAAGTAGGCCTAATTAAAAATCATTAATAATATTGTCTTACTTAGGTCTGGTATATTTTGTTCACAAAATTATTTTTAATTAGAGTTATCCAACAACAAAGATATATAAGGGAATATAATTAGAAAACTAAGCCCAGTATATCTCAATAACCACCATTGAGCACTCTTAATTAAAACACTGTATGCTGTTCAAATCTACGAGCATGATCCGTGCATTCTCTCTGAGCGTGATTCTACGTGTTTGTTGTTGTTTGTGTGTTAGACATTCCTGAATGGAAGTTGTAAGAATCGATAAACTTGTTGACTGACCTCAATTGGTCAGGAGGTCCCGAGGAAATCACCTCTTTTTATGATTTTCAACAGGAGTAACAATAAAACTTCGCGAGAGCGCGAATAGAAATTGACTCGTCATTACACCGAACGACCAACGTTTGGTTCGTCCCGGTTGAATGGGAAATCTGGCGGCGCGGCGATGGGTGTAGGTTCCCGTTACCTTACTTAATGGTAGATAACGTAAGCATAGAGTAGATATCCACTGGGGCAGAACAGGCCGTAATCAGCTCTCATTCTTAGTTTGAACCCATTCAGCACGGCTAATGATCCGCGGGACCTTGAACGAACATCGGAAAGAGTAATTGAACGGTCTGTGCCTTGTGAACAATAACTTCACCATGACCGGTTTATATTGTAAGAGCGGAGGCGGAGGTGCAGTTTTTAACTGGGTTTAGAAATAGAAGGCTGTTGACATCCATCTAGTTAGTTCACCAAGATTAAATAGAACCAAAACTTTGTTGAATTACGAAATAGGTAAGAGACGAGATTTAAAAAAAAAGTGATTCCTTTTACTGTTACAACTGTATAAGTTATCTAGTGACATAATCTTGAATTACCTAGTGACTATGATTCATAACTTACTCTATAAACATTCATCTACGTTAGGACACACAACAAGGCTACAGATTCTAATTGCCCACTTCACAATCTGGGGATGTGCAATATTGATTTAAAGACCGATTCTGTATTTCGGCATCGAACTTGAGGGTTGATGGAAAAGCAATAGGAGGACTGGGGCAGAAGGGACCTCTGGACTTATTTACCATCCTAGACCTCCCATACAATGCCGGTTTGTTTGCTCAAGAGGTGATCAGATCGTCAGACAAATAACAGTCTTTTGTGACGCTTTACAACATGAATATCTACGTAAAAATCTTGTAGGTAAGGTATCTCATTATCAGATGTTGTATTAGTAATCGTGCCAGAGCAGCAATTCTTGAATAATATTAAATGACTGTAACGGCCGCGGTCGCGGTTGCTTCACTCGTTTTGGGGGACAATTTCGGTTAAGGATGAGAACGAGGTCACCGTTCCGTCTTTAATCGTTCTTGTCCGTTGGCTCCATGGACCCAGATAAGGTGAATTATAGTCATCCGCACTCCAAACAGGACGATGATAAGTAGGATGATGTTGAGTTCTAAAGAAATGAATCTATAAAGATCGTGCATATATGCTGAACTACCAATATGCTGCAATTATAATTATAGTAGGTAATAGGCAATGTGCCTTATCAAGATATTTTTTCCTAAGCTTTTAAAAGGTAATTATAAAAATAAATAAAAAAAGCTGCCAAGTTGGGTGGGCAGTATAGTTTCCTCTTGTATTGTGTAAAATGGACGTATACAATTGATTGGAAGAACCAATTACGACAAAATCGACGTTATCAGAAATTAAAGTTGCTGGCAATGAAATTTATGAGACAGTAGGTAACACAAAACTATTTTAAGGGGCAATGGATTTGTATTATAAATTTATTAAAACTTACTAGGGATAAACCGCACACTGTAGCACTGTGTAGAGAGATGGTAGAGTTTATTGAAATACCCTAACATGAAGGAGAGAGCCTTCTCCCATGCTCCTAATCCAACCACTATGACCCCGGTCTTTATGATACAAAGTATCAGACTCGAATGATCAACTTCCACGTCCCACATCCACCCACACATTCTTGACAATGTCGTCGAAATGGGTACATTAATCTCGGATTTTCACGTGTGTCAATCAACTTTAGTTTTGCTCATGCGCAATGGTGGTTACTTAACCAATAATGCGATAAAATTCATAGGGCATTTTCCTGAAACCTATACCCAAGTATCCGCCGAGTTCGAACGGATTCGGACCTCGGTTGTGCGTACGCACACGCCAATATTGATCCGACAATTAAATTTATAGGGAACCATCTCGGAGCTAACTCGCACAACCTCTGCAAATTTCATAACAATCGGTCCACTAGTCTTGCAGTTCCATGTGTGTCAATCAACTCTAGTTTTGCACATGCGCAAAAGTTATTACTTAACCAATCATGATGAAACTCATAGGCACCTTCCAGATGGTGTACCCAACTCCCCTCTGAATTTGAACAAAATCGGACCGATGAACGTGAGAAATCGGCGTTAATACAAGCCCACCTTTGTCAATGCGAAATCATACGCCAAGATTCAACGACAATGAACTTGTCGCGAAGAGCGATTTAGATATTACACCGTTCAGGACATCTTTGGCTCCGTGCTGGCAGTCTGGCCGTGTTATACCCAATTATTTATGATTTTCATTAAGTTCAAAACAGTTTCAGTTTTGAGTCTACTTGAGTATTAACGAGAGTAGGGTATTAGGGAAAAGCCTATAGGAGAGGGATCAATAACTCAAGAAAAATAGTTTTTGGCAACCCCACAAATATCTGAGTACTTATTAGGTAGTACCTGCTTCCCTAAAACCTTGGTGACGGCGCAGAAGGGCGATCCCACCTTCAAGACCGAACTGTCTTGCGGGAAATTGCCTACTCATGTTGCTATGGAAACGAAATGCTCGTGTCACACCCGTAACCAATAAGATGAGAGAAACCATCAAAAAGTTTTTTTCCATCATTCCATTTCAATCCAATCCATTTTGTTACCCAAACTGTCCCCAAATAATCACATATTTGTATAATATTTAGATGATGTTGATTACTTCAGTAGGTTTACTACTCTTATGTTACGATCCATTACGTTCAGTATTGATGTTATTTATGATGACACCTACGGATACGGATATGAAAATTATCGGGGGAAAAAAAAAAAAAAAAACGCTGTCCAGAGCTATTTTCCAAAACTATACTGGACCAGTGTTTATGATACTTGGGTAAAAAAGTAGGTAGGTACATAACCTTGTACGCAAATTGTATAAAATTTATCCACTACATGGACAAACACTGAGTCGTGGATATATTTTTGGACACTTTATTTTCATAGCCATGTATTTTCTCTGTATTTTCATAGCCCTTAGGGAAAGCTAACGGATAAACGTACAGCGACCGGGGTGGTTTCATTCGTTTTTTGGGCGGATATCTAAAAATGAAACTCAAAAAAACATTACTGTGAGATTGAAAGATTTCGAATTTTCGATTTTCGAATATTTCAGCCTTAAGGTTCTACCCTTTAGGGTAGATCGAACGTGATACCGATGTTACTGGCACATCCCCGGGCAAAGTATTATTTTTAAGCCACATTATTCTTAAAGTTTGGTCCAATACTTTTTTTGAGAAAAGCTTTGGACGGCGGACGGACGGATTTTTTATATTCGATTTTTGAATTCTACGAATCTTGAAACGTATACCAACAAATATTGAAAGGGAGTTGAACTTTTTTTTCTTGGTCGATTACAAAGGTTCATTATTGAAAATAATAAACCAAAACCAACATACGATGATATTGCCAGAGAGAAGTCTGCATTCCTCCATCCCTGTGTTTCCAAGAAGAACTGCCCTCGGCAATTCAGTTCGACGCGCGATATCATTCAGCCTCCGAATATATCGCGATTTGCACAGCTGTGCAAATACGAGTACAGCAGAGCAAACTGGATCAAACAAATCCAGGAGTCTAAACAATGAATTATTGCCTTGATTATGTTTTCTTATGAAATGTCAGACGAGTGTACTGATTGAATGCTAATGTTCAGTACCCCGCGAGAATAGGGGAGTATAGACGCGAATTTTTTATGTTTAGATGCTTATAGGCTATTTAAAATTTAAATTCAAAATTCTATATTGGGCGCTTGTGAATAAAAGTGCGAATTTCGACAACTGGTGCACATAACTGCCTAGTTTCGACATTTTTCAAACACTTTAATTCTAGAAAGTCATAATTCGGAAATCATCAGAAAACTAACCGTAACGCTTTTTTTTAACGCTTTTTTCGTTTAAGTGCCAACGTACAGACATAAAATGTCAAAAAGTACTAAGGCGCGTTGCTAGACAAAAATAGTGAGGGAGGATGTAACATGAAATTCCCAAATGAACCAAGAGTTTTCCCAACTCAAAAAAATCTAAATAAAAAGAAGAAAATGTGTAGTATCACTTATGAATGATACCTGCTGTATACAGTTGTTAAGTACTGCCTATATGTACTTACCTATTAGATACACGTAACACTTGTGTAAAATGATCATTTTCATGTGAGTTGTTATACGAAAATTTGAGAACAAATATTTTGTAGTAAGACCGCAATTTCAGTTATAGATTAAGACAATAATTATTGTCATTATTTGAAACTTAAAGAATGTGGAAATGAGCTGATAAATCTTCCGGATATTATTAAAAGCACAAGGTATTTTGCTCATAAGTAAATCAGATATATATTTATATTTTTTTAATGGAAACAACAATTACAATTAAGAAATAATAGTAAGAAAAAATAATATATATATATATTTAAATCAGATATATATTTATATTTTTTGAATGGAAACAACAATTACAATTAAGAAATAATAGTAAGAAAAAATATTGCTATTAAAACTTTTATCTCTACACGATTATTTTTTAAAAGGTTGAGTTTTTATTGGAAGTGGTTATGCCGATTTTTCAATTTAGCCAAGCTTGTACCACACTAAATCTTCTCTACCAAGATTAATTGGAGCAATGGACATAGGCACTCATCAGTGATTGTAGCCTTTAAACTATTTCTCATACCTGTTTCAAACTACTGAATGTTTCTATTGAACTAAAGGGTGGATTCAGATGAGTGTGAAAAATATTTTTGGGTGAGTAGCCCGAAAAATAGAGTTAAGCGTCGTCAAGCGGTATTTTCTATCTTAAACCGTTTTCGAAATAAAACATAAATGGGAAATTCTGAGAAAATTTGGGAAAATCTGAATGAAAATAAGGCCAGTTTCATTCACAAAATGAATAAAACTCAAGTCTCTTATAAACCTGGTACCCACAGGGGAGAATCAGGATTTGATTAGGATTGGACTTCCAAATAGGTCTTTTCGAATTAAGGGTTTTATCGCCACCTCGGAAATTTTCCCAACTTCTCCCAAATCGGTGAAAACTGAGGGGAGAGGCTTACCCCCCCCCCCCCCGCGCAAAATTTAGCTCAAATTTCTATAGAATTCGTTCAAAGTGACCTTATTCTTGACCTTCTTAATTCTGGTATGTTGCCAAAGTAAAAACTTCAATACCAGTTACTTAAATAGTCATACAAGTGGGGATGGTAGTGTGAAGCCTCGAAGTTTCTGTTGTGGAGAATTGGATTTTCGGTAGTTGAATTGCACGTTAAAAATGTACTTGCGCTGAAAAGAACTCGAATTTCTAGAGAATCCGTTCAAAATTACCAATTCTTAACCTTTGGTATGTTCGCAAAGTAATAACTTCAATACCAGTAAGTTACATTTTCATACAAGTGGGGATAGTAGTGTGAAGCCTCGAAGTTTCTGTTGTAAACGATTTGAATTATGCAGTTAAATTGTACGTTAGAAATGTTTGTGCTCAAAAACGTACTCAAATTTCTATAAAAATGTGTTCAAAGTAACAAATGCTTGATCTTAAGTATGTTGAGATTGTCATATAAGAGGGGATAGTAGTGTGATGCCTCGAAGTTTCTGTTGTAAAGAATTTGAATTATGCAGTTAATTGTAAGTTAGAAATGTATGTGCACGAACACTTGCTCAAATTTCTATAAAAACTTGTTCAAATGACAAATTCTTAATCTCTGGTATTTCGGGAGAGTAAATACAGCAATAACAGTAACTTGAATGTCATACAAGAGGGCATGTTAGTTTGGAGCCTCGAAATTTCTGTTGTAAAGAATTTGATTTATGCAGTTAAATTGAGCGTTAGAAATGTATGTGCTTAAAAACGTGCTTAAATTTCTATAAAATTTGTTAAAAATGACAAATTTTTATCATTGGTATGTTGGAAAAGTGAATATCTCTATCAGTTGCAGTGTTTTAAATTGTCATACGAGTAGGATAGTAGTGAGAAGCTTCGTAGTTTAGTAGAGAATTTGAATTTTGTAGTTGAATTGTACGTTATAATTGTAAGTGCACAAAAATGTGGTCGAATTTCTAAAAAACAAATACCTAAAAACATGATAATGGCATTTGGTATGTTGAGAAACTTAATTCACCAATATCAGTCATGTAAATTGTCAGAGAAATGGGGATAGTAGTGCGAAGCCTCGTACGGTGGTAGAGATGTGGTAGAAATTTTGAAATATGTAACTATGTGCCTGCCTGATATGGATTCGTGTTATTTATTTATTAGACGTAAGCTTACCGGAGTGCTGTATAGAAGAATGTGTCACCACAACAAAACGTGCTCGAACGACGCGGAAAACTCGACTTGTGTCAAAACAACGCCGCGACTCGGCCACGTTGAGCGGGAAGGCGGACCTCAGTGATATGGTAGAAGTACGTAATGGAGGGGGTACGAGGAATAATAGGGGGGACCATATGGAATATGAGCGCTGGAAGGCGGTGATATGGACGGGGAGAGATCGAGGGGGAATGATAAGGAAGAGGTGGTGAATGAGGGGGATTGATATGGAAGAGGTGGCGAACGGGGTGAAGGCGACCTTCGCCTGCTTAGCGCCAGACGGTGGCTCTTTTTTCGTCCTCCACTTTGACAACACCGGAAGGAGGGACTTCTAACTTACAGTAAAGTACTTTTAAAATTCCACTCATAGTTAAAAACTAAGTATCAACTTAAGCATGATGCATTCTAGGTGAACAAAATTATTTTATGAGCTATCCTTATAGGAAATGTAGCACTGGTTCCGAATATAGGTACTTTTCTGTTATCCCCCCCCCCCCCCCGGGTCAATTTGTCTTCAACACGCCCGCCCGATGTTTCCAGGCATTCCTTCTTACTTAGATTATGTTTATGATGCGAGCTTGCGAGTATCCAGACCGCCAAAGTATACACATCATTCTGACCTACATCTACATGTCCAACTAATCTGTATTTTACTAAGGGATTGACTACTTAATGTTATGTAATTTTGAGATGCGAGCTTGCGAGCATCCAGACCACCAACCACCAACCTACACACAGCAGTCTGATCTATTTGTGCGAATTCATGTGCATTCAACCTGTGCAAATTCATGTGGAAGTAATCAAACCACAACCACGCCAATTCGTTCAACAAATCCTCACCGACATCGGCAACTTCTGAAAACACGGTAGTTCTTTTTTTTACTTTTTAAAAAAAATACCTAATATAATTTCTTCCCACAGCTTGAAATTGTCACCAATTCTACGTAAATATGTAATCTAAGTAAGAAGGAATGCCTAGAAACATCGGGCGGACGTGTTGAAGACAAATTGACTGGGGGGGGATAACGGAAAAGTACCCGAATAGTACCCAATGTCCCTAAGACTAAAATAGCATCTCCGACCCAAGAAATCGATTTTTGACAATTCTTCTCACTTATTGATCTTTGGAACTAACCTAATTTTTTTTGTTTTTGTTTTTTTGAAAGCAAAGTCTCGTAGAGGATGAAAATCTGCATCGAGTGAGAACACCGCAATCTACTGCCATGTACAAATCTACGTGAGCATGTTGATGACAAAGTCAGCCTTTCGCCCGACCACCACGAAATTGCATTACACACATCGTTTACGAAGAGGCGTTACGCTAAGGGACCCGTGAAGCTAATTTCTTTCTTAATCTACCTAAGGAGCTGAAATTGGAAATGAGAGCTCCTTTGGGACAGTGTTGGGCATAATCTTATCGTCGAATACGAATACGATTGTAATCAGGATAATTATTCGTTGATTCTGAGTCAACTGCGATTATACTAGTTAGTTAGCATATATATAGTTAATTGGTATACATGTATATAGTTATTAGTGTAATCGTATTCGTCTGTCGGCGATTACACGAATACAACCCATAGAAATACGTCACGGTCATCAATTTCAATAGGGCATCCCTCCTATAATACGCGAAGCCTTGTTAATATTACCTAGCTTCAGAGGGACGTCCTATTGAAATAGATTTGAGACAAATAGGCTGGGCTCCAATCGTTGAATTCGCTTTAAGGACGTCCCTCTTAAGCTAGGTAATACTAGCAAGACTACGCATATTATAGGATGGGGCGCCCTATTGAAATTGAATGCTGAAACCTAAAATGGAGGTCCTTTGGGACATATAGAATATAACAACAAAGTCTGGAGGTGCTGTGATTTGCTGTGGAGCCTCTATGGCTAATTTATTTTGTTTTCGACCTACAGTTTTTTTCTTTTTTTTTCTAAAATTTTCGACATTTTTAAAAAGCGTAAAATTTTGGGGTCCTGGAGCGGCAAAGGTGTGAACCCGTTTGGGAGGCGCGAAGCTCCAAGTTTTGGTTACTCACTATATAGGTATGGGGTTTAATAATTGTAGACCAATGATCTGCGTAGAAGGGCTGTCTAATACAGAAATAATAAATCTTTGTGTAATAATTTGCTGCATTTTTTCGATAGCTGTCTTTTATGAAGCAGTATTCTTCCTTAGTGTTTTAACGCAGGTCACCTATCTGCAATAATAAAAATGTTTCGTAGAACGGTGGTTACCTACTTGCAGAAAACCGTGATATTTAGAAAATGGATTAATAGATCTTAAGAGATAGATATTTTTGTATCTATATTATAGATTCACTATCCATATTATGTTATAGACGAGCGATTTATGGATCATGATACGTGACTTATATTAATGTGGGTGACAACAATTAAATTTTTGGATGATAGGTACTAGGTATATATTAACAGAAAGAAGAAAAAAATCGAGATTTTGTGCGAAAATGCTACCACAATGCCCGTGAAAATCTGGCATTGGTGTCAACAATCTTAGGATTGAATACATTTTTATTTGCAATGAGAAGTTCCCATTGGTCCGAAAATGTTGCGTTTACTATTTTGAAATGAAAATAGGTTAATTTCATTCTGAGAATTTTGACACCATGATGACTTTCCTACGATGAGTGGTTTGGTTTTTCAAAGTTGCAACAATTGTAACGTTTGCAATTGCAATTGTAACGTTTCTTTATTTGGACAGTTCAAATTATAACAAGACTTTACAAGAAATTGATAACTCTGAATTCGATTTTTCATCACAAAAGAGAAAACAATACCTAAGTATTTGTTTTTTTTACAAATTTTGAATTTGATATTTTGAATGCTGTCTTCCTGAAGAAGCCCATGTTCCACGGGGAGAAACGTTGGAGATTAATTTAAGATAATCATTAAAAACGCTTGCATACGAGTCTGCAACACATTGGGACATTTTATGTCTTTAGTTGCAGACTCGTATGCAAGCTCTAAGAGCCACTCAGCTGACCCGGACCCTAGGCATCGTCAAGTAAATGTCCTAAAGAGGCTACATACGAAAGTACAGCTTCCTAGAGTGTAAATTATAGAAATTACTTATTAAAATGATTTAACCACCGTATCACAAATCAAACCGTTCTCGCAATATTCGGATCACCTGCTATGAATTAAATCATCGAAACACCAGCTCAATGAAATCATCAGAAATTAACAAGCGGTTGCAATCATGTTCACAACATTAATTATTAAGAATGATCACCTGTATGTAAACAATTATTCATATACAATCATTCATATACACTCAGCTTGTTGGCCAAGTACTTCGCAGTAGTTAACATAGAATGGTTGGATAAATCGAGAGCTTTCGAACGAATGGTCAACGAAGTTTGTGGGATGAAAAACGGCGAAGTACCATTTCCCTAGCAAAGACTCGGTTGTAAGCGGAAATCATCAGAAAAGCAACCGTAACGCTTTTTTTACGCTTTTTGTTAACGCTCTTTTCGTTCATGTGCCAAAGTAAAGACGTAAAATGTCAAAAAAACCAATTTAAGGACAGAAGGACCTTTTTTTTTGTAAAGTTCAGTTCAACTAATTGTGACGTCACGTTAGGCAGGGGGGGTCCTGCCCAGGCGGAAGGTGTGCCATGAAATCGTTTTTTAGCCAAAACTCTGAAAAATTGTAGAAAGAAAACTACTAGGCAATCGAAAAAAAAGTGCGGTTGGTGTATGTACTCTAAGAATTTCACCTGCTTTTGATTTAAAAATAAATTAAACAAACGTGCGAGAATTCCTCATTTATAAAAGATAGATGTGGGGTTAATGCTTTCAGTTTTTATTCGTCTTCATAAGTGGTCCTATATATATATATATATATATATATATATATATATATATATATATAAATTTATTCATTAATTTATCTTTTCACAGAGACATTTAGGCAGACCGAGTAGCACACACATAGGTACATTTATTTGAGTCTTAAAAATATTTAGAACGTAGGTATTGCGTTTTAGTGCAGACTTGAGTAATGAGGAAATTCAAGAAATGAGATTTGGAGGTAGATTACATAACTTTCCTGGACCCTTCATATGTTGGGAAAGTAAAAATTCCGAGGACTGTTATCTGGTTAACGCTTAGGAAGCAAGTCGTGCGAATGTTACAGTGGAATTGAAATTAATTTTGTTTGTAAAAAATATTTACCTACTTGTTATATATGTAAATTGGAGGAGGCCGCTTTCTTTGGGATGTCAGGCGACAGTGCGGCGCTCGGAGCTATGCGAAAAGCTCTTTCCCTGATCGCGGAAGTGGAAAGATCACCGGTATAGTTCACACTTCAACTGCCAACCTCAGGAAAGAGATGATTGCCGTAGGAACTAAATATTATGAATACCTTCCTAAACTGTTTTGGGGAAAAAAAGACTGGGAGCAGAGCTCCGAGTGAGGTTAGTGAGACGACCAGGGTGGGCAACCTGTTCCATCGAAAGTCCGTAGATACTCTCTTAGCAGAATCCTGACTAAATAACTAATATACTTACTGAATATGCAGCCGACTAATTCCATAATCGTTATAACAATAGATACTCACCTGTGGTCCACGTAAGGTGACCATCTCCTGATAGTAAAAATCGGCTGCCAAGTTGGGTGGGCAGTATAGCCTCCTCACATCTTCTAACATTGACGTATAGAATTAGTTGAAGCATACGCACAGACTACTATTAATCCAAAGGCAATGACATTTATAGTGGAATGTCTAGGAGCTAAGCCGCACAATCCTTGGAAATTTCATGAAAATCGGTAGTCTTGGAGTGTTGTCGGTCGAAATTTTAGTTTTGCGCATGCGCTATACTTAATTATTACTCCACCAATCGCGACATATTTCGTAGGAAATTTTCCTGGAATATATACTCATCTACTCCCTGAGTATGGACCAAATCGGACCAATAGATGATAAGAAATTGTCGTTATCAGAAAATTGGCCAACTTTGGCCATCTCCCGACCTCACTTTGTTGGCTCGAACTGAATTTTCTTTGCATATCCTGGGGAGGTGGGCATGCCCCCTGGGTCGCCTGACGCAAAATATGTAACGGTAAATTGATTCTATATAAGCTAAAACAGCGTCAAAATGCATCTATCGGGATTTTTAGTATGAATATACTTTAGCCGGGACCTAACTGCCGAAAAACGTTGTATGAGATTGGAACGAAAGTAGCGCGATACCGATAAACATTCATTGCTAGGGAGTGATGTCCGCTAGCGACCTGGTATAATACACACTCATAATAATAAGACAACAAAATTGAATAATGCAAATGCTTGACGTTCTAGGCTGAAGCATATTCATGTTTTGTATTTTGGCCGAAGGCTCTAAGTAGAACTCACGCGAGGCGCGACGCGCCGAGTTTTTCTCTCTCGTCTCACCTCGTTTTATTGCCCACCCACTTCTACCAGTTCTCCTCCGCCAATTTTGGTAAAATTTGAAACATAGGCTAAATTTAAACTGACAAAGTGCCTTTTGGGGTTTTGGAGCCGCTACGATCAGCTGAGTGAATTAAATTTTAGGAAGTTTAAAAATTTGATAGCGCAACTCTCTGAGATATCTAGATACGAATAAGCTCAGGGGCTCCTTCCTGATCAGCTTAATGAGCTAAATTCGCTCCTGTTTACTCGAGGAAGTTGAAATTTAGTGGGGAGACTCACTGGGACATTATGAGACGAATGAATTGATGTGTTCTATTCTGATGAGCTGAGTTATCTAAATTATCTCCCATTCACCCTAGGAATGTGAAATTTGATAGGGAGCTTCTTTAGAGCCTTAAGGGATGAACAAAGTTACGGGTTCTATCCTGATCTATGTGACCTTAATTCTCTCCTGTTCACCTTAGGAATTTTAAATTTGACAGGGAGGTTTTCTTGGACAAGAAAATCGAATGCAAAGACTGACTCCACCCTGGGCAGCCCGTACATTCCAACCTTTTCCTCTTAGTCCACCAAATATGTGTGATAGCCCCCGAAAACACACTCGTCTTATAAAAGATGCCAAGCAACAAAATTCATGGTATCATCCAATTCGGGCCAAGCCAATAGTCGGATTACCAATAGTAGACTTCAACGGCTTGGCCGATTTTCGCCTATCGCACAACCGCAGTGGTAACGGTGGTGGTGGATTCACACATCTCACCAAGACTGAAAATATATTTCTAATGTTGAATAATTTGGGGATGTGAACCTTTAATGTTACTGTGGATTAGTACAGAGCTCTTTTCAGCCCACTTTAGCTCCGAATATGTTAGAAGTATGCGTAACACAAATTACATTTAAAAGATACAATTTCAAGAGAACGACATCCACAATGGAATGGGAGTAGTATTATAAAAAAATATTATTATTTTTCCAAATTTATACCTAAAACATTACATTATGGAAAAAATGAAGGAAATATTATTATCACATTTATTCATTAATTTAATAGTTCGGCTAAAGCCAATTTAACAACAATAGAAATATAATAATGCAACTCACAGATTAAAAGTTTACGTTTATGTTGGTAACGATTTTTTTTCGTATGTTTTACTTAGTTTGATCTTGTTGCTAATCGAATTTTAACGTTATGAGGTCTGAAAATCAAATTTAAAATTGTTTACGTTTATGTTGGTAACGATGTTTTTTTCGTATGTTTTACTTAGTTCGCTCTTTTTAACAATCGAATTTAACGTTATGAGTTTTGAAAAACAAATTTAAAATTGTTTACGTTGAAACATACGAAAAAAGTACGAAAGAAACGCGTGATAAATCGAGAGCTTTCCAACAAATGAAGAACGTTTTGGTCCCATAAACACTAAAGAAGTTTTATTTCCCCAGCAACGGCTTGGTTGTACGTGAAAATCATAAGAAAGACAAAGCAGCTTGAAATGCTTGCATACGAGTCTGCAACACATTGGGACATTTTCATGTGTGTTTTCTTATTGTATTTATTACTAGGCAGATCTCACCCGTGCATCGCACGGCGGGGCGTACAAATCAATTAAATGGGCCATAAGAGAAACCGCCCATCCGTGGGTACTTAATTGAATTCGCGATCGTGTTGACTCATTGTTCCGACACCCGTGGGTACTTCATTGAATTCGAGCCAGGCTACATCACCTACCCCCCTGCAGACTAGTATGCAAGCTCTAAGAGCCACTCAGCTGATCCGGACCCTGGGCATCGTCACGTGAATGTGCTAAAGAGACTACATACGAAATTACAGCTTCCTAGAGTGTAAAACATAGAAATTAGCTTCAAAAGCCACTCATCTGATCCGGACCCTGGGCATCGTCAAGTCAATGTCCTAAAGAGGCTACATAAGAAATTACAGCTTCCTAGAGTGTAAAGCATAGAAATTACCTATTAAAATGATTTAACCACCGCTTCACAAATCAAACCGTTCTCGCAATATTTGGATCACCTGCTATGAATCAAATCATCGAAACACCAGCTCAATGAAATCATCAGAAATTAACAAGCGGTGGCAATCATGTTCACAATATCAATTATTGAGAATGATCACCTGAGTGTACACAATTATTCAAATAACCTTGCTCATAACTCAGCTTGTTGGCCACGCACTTCGCAGTAGTAAACATAATATGGTTGGATAAATCGAGAGCTTTCGAACGAATGGTCAACGAATTTTTTGGGATGAAAAACGACGAAGTACCATTTCCCTAGCAACGACTCGGTTGTAAGCGGAAATCGTCAAAATATTTACGTTACGTGACAGTTTTTTGTGCAATGTGCCAGGGCAAAGACATGAAAATGTCAAAATGGGACTCGAAAGGTATGAAACAGTGTACTTGTATGAATTAGGTAAAATTTGCTTTTCATAGTGCTGTTCCATGTCTCAAATCTTAATTGGTAAAATAGGTCAGGCATCTATCCGATCGGAAACTTAATGCGCTTTCCAACGGTATCCTCAAATTTGAATTTTCACAGCAAATTAAGGAAGTTATGATCATTTTGAAATCCGAAAAAATCTTAAAAATGAATTTACTCAAAAACTAAGCGTTTCAAGAAATCTTTGAGAGGAACTTTCAATCAGAAATGAGCTCTAAAATTAGAGCTTTCCTTAGAATTACTGTAAACTCAAAACTAAGAATAACGTTGGAATGATCGTTAAATTTCCTATCACCCTGCTATATAAAATAAAGTTTTTTAAAGTCAACTTTAGTTGGTCTCCAAAATCAAAATTTCCACTCTCATCTTACGTTTTAGACCATTCTGAACAACTTTGGTTTCGCGTCTGTCTGTGTGTGTCTGTCGTACGTCCGCAAATCCTTGTTACAAGCTTATTTTCCACAGCTTTCATCCGATTTGTATGAAATTTTCAGGGGATGTGCGGGCTAGGAGGTAGACGGTTGCCTATCAGTTCCATTGTTCTAGACTCAATACCTCACTCTGCGCATACGCAAACGTAAATTGTACAAAGCATCATTTTCTCACGCCCTAGTCGTCCGATCTCGCCCAAATTTGGACGATAGTTGGGGAATGACAATTTGATAATCCTATATCAATTTCAACAGGATTATATCATTAATAGTTACTGCGCACGCACCAATATGAAATCTTTGTAACAAGCCAATTTTCCACAGTTTTCATCCGATCTGGATAAAATTTTCAGGGAATGCGCGGGTTAGGTTGTAGACGGTCCCCTGTCAGTTTCATTTTTGCCAAATCAATGCTCCATTCTGCGCATGCGCAAACGTAAATTTCATTATGCTCTAATTTTTTACACTCTAGTCGTTCGATTTCGCTTAAATTTGGATGATAGTTGGAAGAAAATGACTTGATTACCTCATATCAATTTCAACGCAATTGTATCATTAATAGCTACTGCGCATGCGCCAATGTGAAATACTTGTAATGACCTTAATTTCCACTGTTTTCATCCAATTTTGTTGAAATTGTCAGCGAATATGGGGTTTAGGTTGTAGATGGTCCCGTACCTATTTCATTGTTTTCAACTCATTCTACGCTTGCATAAACGTAAATTACATTGAGTATCATTTTTTCGATTCTTAATTGACCAATTATGACGGTTGACGCTACTTCTTGATTTACTCTTTCCCGCTATGGAATTTTTCAAGATCATTTAAAACTTTTCAATGATCTATATATTCAAGATAGGTAAACGAGGAAGCTTTGTGCCACATCCAACTTGGCAGACTTTTTTTTTTGAGTAATTAAAACTGAATAAAAAAAAACTTCATTTTATATCAGGGTGATAGGAAATTTAACGCTCTTTCCAACAGTGTTCTTAATTTTTATACTAAGGGCTGTTTTAATGTCATGAGGTGCAAAACACGAAAAAATCTTTAAATTGAATAACTCAAAAACGAAGCGTTTAATAAAATTTCAAAAAGGAACTTTCGATCAGAAATGAACTCTAAAATCGACCCCTTGATTTTGCCCAAATTTGGTGTAGAAACCCTGTGTACGAGGGTGGATCGAATATAATGGATAATTCCCCTGCAGATCCCTAAGGGTGCGTTCCACCATAGGGGGTTAACCTTAACTCGGGAGTTATACCTCAAAAACGGAAGTGACATAACTGGATTAACTCTGGATTAGTTCAAAATCCTCCATCGTGAAACGGGCCCTAAGGTAAGGAGGAAGGCAGATTGACAGACGAGAATGAGACTCTTGATCGCCGTCCTCGCACGGGTGTCACGGAAGAAAACATTCGTGCAGTTCGTGACTTTATTGAAGGTGATCGGCATCTCAGAATTTCTGAAATTGATTCTGAGCTTGAAATCAGCACTCAGAAAATCATCTGTGATGAGCGCTGGTTCAGTAAAGTTTCTGTTCGTTGTGTCCGCGCCTTCTGGAAGCAGAAATACAACAACGCGCCCCGGCATGAACACCCCGTATAAACGAACCCCTCCCCCTTCACAGGGGAAATAATACTTGCAGATCTCTCCAGCTCCGTTAGAACCAATTTTCACTTTATTTATACAGGGTGATTCCCTCGCAGATGCAAAAAAAAAAAAAAAAAAAAAAAATTAGGATGTAACTACATCAAAAATGGAGTAAAATGCCGCAAACTGCATATTTTTATCTCAATCCGTTCTCGAGATATGATTTTTTAAAGGTTTTTTCAGGAAAACCGTGTTTTTTTCCTTTTAAACTCAAATTTCTCCACTTTACTTCAATCAATTTTAACTTTTGACCACATTTTCGGAATCAGCATTAAATTTACTATAGGAAATAGTATACTTGGGTTCTTAAAAAGTACCATCCAAAGGCCCTCACATCAGCTCAAACATTGACGATTTTGAAAAAAGAATATTTCTTAAAATCGTTAAAACTTTACTACTCTTCCAAAACGAATCCTGGAAACTGGCAAATCTCATGAAAACTGCTTCGTCTAATATTATTTCCAACGGTATAGTCAAGTTTACTTTTATTTTGTTATTTAGTGGAGAAAATTATGTTTTAATGTTAAAAAATGTGGGTTTTTCAATGAAATTGTTGGTTTTCTCGAAAGATGACTCTCCATGAACCTACGAGTATGGGGTCGGTTTCTATGTATTTTTTCACGCTGTATCGAATGGTAACATTTGTAGGTCTCTCCAACTCCGTTATAACCGAGTTTTTCACTTAAAATCGCAAATGTTTAGTTTGTTTGTTACGATTAAATGTATGTGTGTTATGGGGTAAAAGTAGTTAATCAAAGTGTAAAACTTGATTAAAACGTAGTTGAGAGATCTGCAAGAGTTTCCATTTGATCCAGCGAGAAAAAATACATAGAAACCGACCCCATACTCGTTGGTTCATGGAGGGTCATCTTCCGAGAAAACCAACTATTTCATTGAAAAACCCACATTTTTTAACATTAAAATATTATTTTCTCCCCTAATTAACAAAATAAAAGTAAAATTGATAATACCGTTGGAAAGCATATTAGATGAAGCAGTTTTCATGAGATTCGCCAGTTTCCAGGATTCTTTTTAAAAGAGTAGTAAAGTTTTAAAGATTTTCAGAAATATTATTTTTTCAAAATCGTCAATGTTTGAGCTGATGTGAGGGTCTTCGGATGGTACTTTTTAAGAACCCAAGTACACTATTCTGATAATGAGGCAAAGTGGAGAAATCCGAGTTTAAAATGAAAAAACACGGTATTCCTGAAAAAACCTTTAAAAAATCATATCTCGAGAACGGATTGAGATAAAAATATGCGGTTGGCGGCATTTTACTCCATTTTTGATCTGGTTTCACCCAATTTTTTTTTTTTTTTACATCTGCGAGGGAATCACCCTGTATAACTAGTTTTATTCCTGAAACACACACGCAAATGAGCATAACAAATGAAAACGTCTGCCAAGTTGCGTGGGGCACATAGCTTCCACGTTTACGAATCATGAATGTATATATCATTGAAAAGTTTTAAATGATCTTGAAAAATTATTGAAAAAGAGTAAATTAAAAAGTAGAGTCAACCGTCATAATTATGCGCAGAATGACCTGGTGAATTGAGAACTGTGAAATAGGTACGGGACCATCTACAACCTAACCCGCGCATTCACTGACAATTTCATCAAAATCGGATGAAACATGTGAAAATTAAGGTCATTACAAGGATTTCACATTGCCGCATGCGCAGTACCTATTAATAATTAAATCATGTTGAAATTGATATGGGGTAATCAAATCGTCTTCTCCCGACTATCATCCAAATTTGAATTTGAGATGAGTATAAATTTAATTATGCATAAATGTTGTCCGTTATAAATAATACTGTCGTACCATACATGATAGGTAGTAGGTATACGAACCAGAAAGGCGGACGGGGGACGGACGGATTTTGTTTTATTCGATTTTTGGATTCTTCGCACCTTGAAACGTAAACCAACAAATTTTCAGGGGTTAACAATTTTTTTTTCTTGGTCGATTACAAAGGTTCATTATTGAAAATAATAAACCAAAATGGCTGTCTAATGCAGAAATAATAAACCTGTGTGTAATAATGTGCAACGTTATCTCTTGTAAAAAACTTGATCCAATGGAAACGCGTGAATATACGAGTATAATATGTATATCGTTCATACTTTAGCAACCATCGACCTTTGCTGACAATAATTTGTCAGCATATTATATAAAAAATAAACAAATACCACTACGAATAGTGTGAATAACAAAAATTAACAATAATGAATGTACAACTACTTAATGATACTGTACTGAAGACATTTACAATGAAATGTAACACACAATTATTTTAACTTCAAAAAATTGCATTCTCTAAGTTTTGAAAGTGACGAGGTGTTGAACACCACACATCGCACTGATGTGATATGGAGGTAGTTCCTTAGGCCTGTGCTAACTTCGGTAAGTTTTAATTTCAGGCCTCTGGGACGCCTACGGAAATGTTGGGTGTGTTGGTCACTCTGCCGAAGAGTAGGAGGTGCCGTATCGATGTCAAGCTCGTATCGATTCCATGCTACAGAAGGTGGGCATTTTTGCGTGGGTAACATAAATATGAAGTATGGTAACAAAGGAGAATACTGGAAATTGAAAATTTTGACGTAATTTGTGCTCTCCCACGACAAGTATCTAGTTTTTATTTATTTTTTTCCGATTTTTCAGTGTTTCAAGGTGACGTCACACTTGGCAGAAGAACTAATGCAATAAACAGAAAAACTATAAAAAGACAACTACTTCCTGTTGAAGAGTACCGTCGAGCCCTACGATTTTGGCATGAGCTCTATCTTTGCTTGAGAATTTAAATTTACCTAGTTTCAAGTTTACAATTTTAAAAACATACATCAGTACTCACGTAGTGATCCATATGTTAAACCCATTTTCCTTTAAAAGTAAAATAATGTTTCACGAGGAATGACGAAATAAGGAGTGAGAATTGAAGGCGCAAAGCATCACAGACTTGCGTTAAGCTGAAAATGTTCTTCAGTTGTTGAATAAAGTTTGAAGCGCCAATATTTTTCATGTTTGTTTAACTTCTTTTTGATAAAGTTTGTGAAATTTAATTGATTACGTTCTGATTATGTTTGTTATTCTTTAATAAAATAAGAAAAGTTTATCACCGTCGTAGGATAAATTGCATAGAAATTAGCGTTAAAAGCTCACTCAGCTGGTTGGGTAAGTTAAAATCATAGACTACCTGTCTCAGAGGGGCTCCATTCCAAATTTCAGCTTCTTAGAATAAATAGCATAAAACTTAGCGTTTAGAGCTCTCTCAGCTGATTGGGGTGGTTCGGTAAGTTAAAATCCTATTCTACCTGTCTCAGAGAGGTTCCCCAGATTTCAGCGTCGTAGGATAAATTGCATAGGGAACCGTCTACCTCCAAGCCCGCACATCCCCTGAAAATTTCATCCAACGGCTGAAAACTATGGAAAATATGCTTGTTACGAGGGTTTGCGGACACACGACAGACACACAGACAGACATGGAACCAAAGACCAGAATGGTCTAAAACATAAAATGCGATTGGAAATTTCAATTTTGGAGACCAAAAATGTTTTTTCTCCCGAAAGTGAAAACAATGCTTCCGCTGCCTTAATGTAGACTCGGAAGCAAAATAGTTATGAATTCTAGGAGGTTCTTTTTCTCCTAGTGGGAGAACGCCGGTTCCCAATGCTTCTTCTTTGATTCCATCAATAAATATAAATAATCACACGATGTCATCGATCAACACAAAAAGCACAAACCCAATATGCATTCTCGAAACCTAGCAAATGATGAGTGGGGAAAAAAAAGAAAAAAAAAGCACCGACCTTCCCGCTTCCAAGATAAAGCATCTCTTCTCGATGTCACAAGAACCAAGTTCAAACTGCGATCTTGGAACAACAGCAGTTCAACTGGAGTGTTCAATGCCCCGAGTTCACTCGAATACTCGTTCCTAACTTGGAGAAACCGAAATGAATTCAAACTAAGATCTATCCGTGGTTTACATTGAACTTGAATCCTGATAAACCGAGTTCACGTTTTTTTTTTTTTTTTTTTTTTTTTTTTTTTTTTGTGAAAGCGGCCTTAAGTGTCGCACTAAGTAAATGGACAACAAAGCATCAACAAAAGAGAAAATATTTGGGTGGTTCGGGTTCAATTCGTTTTTGATGTGTGAATGGAACGACTCGCAAGTGTTTGTCGTTGATATGGAACCGTGCCGCAGCTGACCGTGACGCCAATATACTTGATGTAAAACTGCCTAATCACGTACATAGTAGTCATGAACTAGACAGCGAACCGATGGCACTTTTTAATTGTTCGGCACTCGCCCTGAGAAACTCTCAGTTGGGCTCCATCAGGCCACAGGTACGGTTGGCCAAAAGTCTATCTCAGCCATTGTCCTATTTCATTGCATCTATCGCTTTACGCCCGCCGAAAGACTTCTCTGGTACCAATTATATATATATATATATATATATATATATATATATATATATATATATATATATATATATATATATATATATATATATATATATATATATATATATATATATATATATATATATATTTTTTTTTTTTTAGCCATTTTGGTAAGTGACAGTACCTTCAAGTGCCTCCTCGATATAAGTAGGTGATAGTTCATACATAGCACCGTCTTTGTAGATACTGATAATTAGGTACAAGTCATCTTCTGTTCGCTTCAGAGTTTCATGTTTGCACAGTTGCTCACTTGTCAACGGGAAAGAAAGTAAGAGTATCGTGATCGCCGATAATTACTCTTCAGAAACCAACCTTCAGTCACCAAAGTGAAAGTTCGCAGTCATTCTACATTGAGGGAACGAACATGTCGTTGACCAAAGTGAATACAAATAGCGCTGATTTTTTTCTTCTTCTGTTTTTAAGAATACGCTGAAAATGAAAAGTGTGGCGTTAATGTCAATTGCAAATTGTCTATGATTGCTGATCTATAACTCAACCCTTACCCCGTGTATAGGTACGTAGTATAAGTACGTTAGTATAAGTATATATTCTATATAGGTATCTATCTACGTCAAATTCAGAAAGGGGAACCTCAGAAAACTAGGATTATAGGCAGGTAACAACGGCAAAATGATGGACCACATGCAAAAGACCCCTTTTTAGGATGTCCGTCAACAGGGACCACCTATTGGAATTGATCCAGGAGGGTGGGGGACAAAAATGAAGAGAAAATGAAAAAAAAAATCCATGAGAAAAAAATAACTGCATACAGATACGTTTCAGACCGAATCCGCGACAAAAACCATAGGTATGAGTGTGTGTATGTGCGTGACAAATTTTGTCAACGCTACCTAGGCCGAAATTCTCGACCGATTTTCGAAATTCTTCCTTGATCGATTCCAATTTTAGACTAGTTGTGCGAAAAACCTTGGACATTTCGAATTTTCTGTCGAGGTGGGGGTTATAGGGGATAATTACCGATTTTTTTTAAGCGCTCTCCAAGCTACAAATCTCGACCAATTTTCGTGATACTTATTTTGTGCCATCATGAATTCGATATAGTTTTGGAAAGTATGTCAGGAGTTTCAAATATCATCTAGAGAGGGGGTGAATGGAGGAGGGTACTGATAAATAATGATGTTTAACTAATATTTTCCGATTAATGTGATTCTTTTTTATCCAAGAATGGAAGCTTAGGGGACAAGCTCAGTTCAACTTTGCAGTTTTCATGAGGACAACACTGAGCAACGGTTATCTAAACTGAAGGTTATCTAACCTGTCAGTTTTTGCAGTTTTCCCCTCGTCGGGGCCCTTTTGGGGAAATATAAGCCATTAGGCCTGAGATTTCTTTCTACGGAAGCCCTATGCAGTCAGTCTCAGTCCCCTCGTTTTTGGCTTAGTTCGCTTAGTTTTAGCGAATTTTTGAAGAAAATTAAGCTATTGCTCTCGCCTCAAAATTTGTAGAATGTGAATTTTTGAAAAAATTTTATGCAGAAATCCGTTTCAGGCTATTCTGAATCATATTCTGAAGTTTAACGCATTTTTTTTATGTATGTATATATGTATATATGTATGTATATATGTATGTATGTATATATGTATGTATGTATGTATGTGTCATTCCAGACGATAACTGTCCGTAGAATTGTGCTAGAAACTTCAAACAAATTTTAAAATGTTCAGGACACAAAACGAAAGTTCAAGTTCGTTGGCCAGCATGATCGGATTACATCTTCGGGTTGAAATTTTCAAAAATGTAGTCAAACATTTCAAAATAGCCTGTTTTTTGCGATTTGTTGTGCGAAATAATTTTTTCAGCATACTAACATGTGGTATATTCGGAATCAGCGTAAAATTTCCTATATGAATATGTATCAAGTTTTCAAAAATTTCAAAGTTGAAAAATCAGTCAAAAATCGAAATAATGCCGTTCGCTAGTTGTAAAAATCGGTAATATTTGCATGAAACATCTTCAAAAGTTCGCTCATAGGGTTTTTCTAGTATACAGGATCTCCACTCTCCGTTCTGAATTTGAACGTGAACTCTGCGGGATTGTTTTTGTCCATATATTTATATTGTTGTCTATATAGACACTGTATATATTGGGTATAACGGGATACTATCTATTAACTACCTATGCTGGACCGGACAAGAAGAGCAACCTTATACTGCCTCTTTGCTGCAGGGATTGAGCAGCTGCGTGAGAATAAGAGAAGGCGCGGTGAACGCTAAAGCAAGAAGTGGCATCTTCAAAAAAGTGTCTTGCCAAGTGATATAAATATAAGAGATATTTCCATAAATACAAGGGACGGGTGACACTCGATTAACTGAGGAAACTACGAAGTTTATCGGAATAAAGTACTTATAAACTATTGCGCAGTCCAACGGCCGGAGCGAAAACCTGCGAGAACTGTGCAGTTTCATCAGTTTGCTCAGTTAAATCGCTCAGACATGACGTCACACGTGTTAAACTGCGCAGGTAAACTGAGCGTGTGTAAGCCCCTTTAGAGGAGACTCCGTTTCAAATTTCCGCATCGTAGGAGGGTGAA
This sequence comes from Adelphocoris suturalis, assembly GCA_030762985.1. Classification (NCBI taxonomy): domain Eukaryota; kingdom Metazoa; phylum Arthropoda; class Insecta; order Hemiptera; family Miridae; genus Adelphocoris; species Adelphocoris suturalis. Next base: position 89,792,560 of record CM061044.1, read on the forward strand.
GAAAGAAATTAGCCACACTAACTCACCTGATCAGGGTGACTTCCCAAGTTGTTTGTTTTAATTTTATTTAGAACCCATTCAGTAGGTAGGAAACAGGTTAAACAATATGTTTTTGAAAACCGGTATCAATGTTTCGTTATACGAAGTAATGAACCGAAGTTATTGCCGGAGTTGTTGTTTGGATGTAGTCGTTTGTTTTATTAATTGCGTAATTTTACTGGGATGCCTTCGATCAATGAAGTATCTATGTCTATACGATTAGACCGTTAATCGATTCAAGGCTGACGTTGAATACAATCGACCCCGCGGATCGGTTGTGTTCTAAATTTCATCACGACCTATTTGCCCCCAAGGGCGCTTCACGAGATGTTCTCAAAGATTGACGAACGAAAGGAAAGGGCAGATGAGCGAGGAAGATAAAACAATTTGAACTGTCAAGTCAATAGCCACCATTTGGAGCAGAGGTGCAGCCAAAAACGATACCGTGAATTATGGGTACCTATGTAAAGAGTAAAGGAGTCCATCTACAAATTTTCAAGTCAATCGCTTCAGAAATGTCTATTTTTTAATTGATGGTAACATTTCAAGTCGATTTTCAAAATCAAATGTCAAGTCAATCGCTTCAGAAATGTCTATTTCTATTTGATAACAAGGTGCTAACAAAACCAATAGGTACAACTAATTTCGAATGTCTGAAGAGTAGTAGTAGGTACCTAGTAAAAATGTTTTAAGTATTTACACAAGCAAGCAGTATGACAAAGTCCATTGAATTTACAAAAGAAAAAATTATTACTAATTTTATTATAATTTTACAAAAACAATAAATAAATAATAAGGTATGTAGATACGCTTGAAAAATATAACAATGCAAAGCTTCCACATTACTTAAGTAAGTGCTCTAAACAAACAAACAAACAAACAAAATTGTCTTCCTGTTCGTACACCTGCTCATCTTTTCAATTATCTTTAAAATAAGTACATCTTGTTAGACAATAGTGCGAGAACGTCTTGTCTTGAATGTCTTGTTCTTTTTATTTGCTCAATAGAAAGATCTTGATGAGAGCTTTAGAAAAAGGTGCTATATAATGGGTATCTGACCAGTAATACGGCTCTTGAAATTCATTTGCGCGATGAAGTCATGGCCACCGCCCACCTGGGGGGAACCCTCAGCTCCATTGCACTACTACGTCACGGATGATCTTCCTACCCGTTTATTGGCCAAACTAAACGGCCTTTTGAGCTGAAAATTGCGAAACTTGGTTTCAATTCTGAGGTCGAAAGTGTGAAATTGCAACACATGAAAATTCCCCATTCTTGGATCTAAAATGAAAAATACATACGGAAGTAGTCCAACGTTTCCAACTATTCGCATACCTATCCGCAATGATTTCATCAATAACATCTGTCTTTACCTGCCTGCCTATATTTGGTTTTAGTCATCAAATGTTCTTTCCGGTTAGTTCTTGAATTAGGTCAACCACACGTCCAAGCTCTCTTTTTTTACAAGAAGGAATTTCGCGGAGGAGCCAGGGTGAGCGACTAAAGATGAGGGTCAGATCCGAAGTTTGATCTTTTCTTCCTCTCGATAAATATAACCATTGCACCAAATTGAGAAGGTGAACCATTTGATGCGACCAGCCCATATTTCTTCTGGCTCAACTTAAAGGATGGTAAATCGTAAATGCGTGCAAATTTTGCATTAAACAAGATATAGAGTGCCATGTTGGATATGGCACATAACCTAAATATTATATCTATAGTTTCCTCGTATCCATAACATGAATGTAAGTACCTAACTATAAATCAATGAAACGTTTAAAATAATCTTGAACTGTTTCATAGCCGGTTTCTGCAGTCAAGGAAAGGAGTGCAATATGTCAGTCGGTAAATTATACAATGAGAAAATGTTACTTGATATAGCTGATACTTTTGCGCATGTGCAGGAGCTACCAGTGGGTCGGGAACAGTGAATTTCACCTACTGCTTAAACCCATGAAATTTTCATCGAAATCTGATGAAAACTGTATAAGTTACAAGTGTTTGAGGTTCGCACATGCGCAGCAGTTACTGATGATACGATTGCGACAAAACTGATAGGTATCATACAATTAAAAAATAGGTACCTACTTCAACATTCATCTATAGTCAATTGAACACTATTTCTCCTTAAAATGGCCAGGCCTCCTTTATCGCATGGAGAGACATTACTTACCGAACATTTATTAGCAGCAAACAATTCTCCCCGAGACTTAGTTTTTCAATCGTTTTTCCGTTTTAGCGAATTTTCGTAGAAGCTGTTGCAATGTCTACAAAAATTTTTAAATAAAAATTTCGAAAATTTTCTCCATTGAAATCTATTTTGAGACATTTTGAAACGGATCCTAGAGTTTAACGCTTTTTCATATGTGGGTCATTTCACGCGAACGGCCAAACTTTTTTTTTTCGATATTTTTTAAAAGTCCTGATTTTCTAGTATGCTGTACCCAATGGTAATACAAGCTACGAGCCAAATTTTCAGACCCCTTCTTCGCCCAGCCTTTTCTCTACAACTGTCCGAAGTTTAGGGGTGTGCGCCAAACACTAACTTTTGTTTTAATTGCTCAACCGTTATTGAGCCCAAAAAGATAAGTAAAATGGCCGATTCTTATGGTAAATCGTCTGCTCTTTCTGGTAGTCATGTCTAAATTTACAAAACACTTAAGCTTCCTCATGAAAACTCAAAATAAAAACTTCTTTTTCACATTTCATCAATTTCGCATTTTTTTAAAGAAATTTTTTTTGATCTTAAATCATACCTACCAGTATGTAGAATACGAGGTTGAGAGGACGCAATGGGCCGACAAACGGTTTGTCGCCAGTGGTACTTAATGTACGGCCTGAACTCCCAAAAAACGTAAGCTTCCCCATGAAAACTCCACATTTCATCAATTTCGCATTTTTTGAAAAAAAAAAAAAAAAAAAAAATAATAATGTTTTGATCTTAAATCATACCTACTAGTATGTAGAATACGAGATTAAGAGGACTTAATGGGCCGACAAACGGTTTGTCGCCAGTAGTACTTAATGTACGGCCTGTACTCCCAAAAAACGTAAGCTTTGGGCCGACAAACGGTTTGTCCCATGAAAACCCAAAAAACGTAAGCTTCCCCATGAAAACTCAAAATAAAAATTTCTTTTTCACATTTCATCAATTTCGCATTTTTTGAAAAAAAATTTTTTGATCTTAAATCATACCTACCAGTATGTAGAATACGAGGTTAAGAGGACTTAATGGGCCGACAAACGGTTTGTCGCCAGAAGTACTTAATGTACGGCCTGTACTCCCAAAAAACGTAAGCTTCCCCATGAAAACTCAAAATAAAAATTTATTTTTCACATTTCATCAATTTCGCATTTTTTGGAAAAAAATGTTTTGGTCCTGAATCATACCTATCAGTATGTAGAATACGAGCTTAAGAGGACTTAATGGTCCGACAAACGGTTTGACGCCAGCGGTACTCAATGTACGGCCTGTACTGCCAAAAAACGTAAGCTTCCTCTCGAAAACTCAAAATAAAAACTTCTTTTTCACATTCATCCATTTCGCATTTTTTGAAAAAAAAAAATATATTTTGATCTTAAATGATACCTATCAGTATGTAGAATACGAGGTTATGAGGACGTAATGGGCCGACAAACCGTTTGACGCCAGCGGTACTACTTAATGTACGGCCTGTACTGCCTAAATAAAATAAAAATTGAGTTTTCATTATGAAGTCCCCAGTTTATCAAATTTGCTTAGAACTAACTTCACATTTGACGGCACATCAGATAGTTGCAAATTTTATCATGAAAAGTCCATTTTTCTCTTATTTTCGTAGTACAGGCCGTACATTAAGTACCGCAGGCGTCAAACCGTTTGTCGGTCCATTACGTCCTCTTAACCTCGTATTCTACATACTGATAGGTATGATTTAAGATCAAAAAAATTTTATCCAAAAAATGCGAAATTGATTAAATGTGCAAAAGAAATTTTATTTTGAGTTTTCATGGGGAAGCTTACGTTTTTTGTAAATTTAGACATTACTGTCAGAAAGAGCAGACGAATTACCATAAGAATTGGCCACCTTACTTATTTTTTTGGGCACAATAACGGTTGAGCAAATAAAACAAAAGTTAGTGTTTGGCGCACACCCCTAAACTTCGGACAGTTGTAGAGAAAATGCTGGGCGAAGAAGGGGTCTGAAAAGTTGGTTCCTAGCTTGTATTACCAATGGGTACAGCATCCTAGAAAATCAGGACTTTTAAAAAATATCGAGAAAAAAAAGTTTGGCCGTTCGCATGAAATGACCCATGTATACATGTATTTATGTAGGTATATACAGGGTGTATCACTTTATATCCGGCAAACTTCACCCACGTATTCTGCAACTTATTCCCGATCGAAAGTTTCTCCGAGATTTTTTTAAAACGCTTTGTTTTCGAGTTATTCAATTTTTAAGAATGTTTTAGTTATTTCGACCTTAACTCACTAAAATTGCCATAACTCCCTTAATTACCTAGGAAAATTCAAATTTGATTATACCGTTAGGAAGAGTGTTAAATTTCGCATTTCCTGAACGTACCATAACAGTTTTTTTAAGATGGTTCAACTGGTGAAAAATCAATCTGAAAAGTGAATTTTGTCAAATCTTCAGAATGAGCAATGTTTGGTTTATTATTTCAATGATTGAAATTTCATTGACCAAGAAAAAAAATTTTGTTAACACCCCCTGAAAATTTTTTGGTTTACGTTTCAAGATGTGTAGAATCCAAAAATCGAATAAAAAAAATCTGTCCGTCCGCGGCTTTTCTCTGAAAATACTAGACCAATCTATATGAAACTTGTGTTAAACATCACATTTGGGGTCTAGATGGTCCTAGAAGCTCGGCATCAATTTTTATCGTCCCTAAAGGGTTGTATTAAAGGGCTAAACATTTTAAAAAATCGAGATCTCGAAAACTTTCTAAGTAACAGTTATAATTGTTTGCATGTCAATGATAAATGTAATCCCAAAGAATCGATTAAAACCACCCGCAACTCGGTACGTTGAATAGTTCACCAAAAAAGTGCTTTAAAAATTACTAAAAATATTGAATATTTCCTAAAATAACTTTTTATTTTTTACAAGTTGTAAAACTTGAGATCGTAGTATACGGGGTAATTAATTAGATCTTGAACTGTTTACCCAACTGTACACTCCAAGTTTGAGCGAGATCGGAAGGGTAGACCATCATTGTGGATGGGCTAAAGAGCAAGCTCGAAAATCAAGAAGTCATTTTTTCACGGTTTCGATGCAATTCTGTGCTTTTTTCACGGTTCTGATGTAGGTACTTGTATTGAGGAATATTTCGTCACTATGGTTTCAGTAATTCTCACTATCAGAAATTCAAAGGGTGTGAAACGCTGAGTATGAAATTTCGAGTGGGCCTGATAACTGGACAAGAGTGATTTTCGGTACACCTGCTATTAAGCCCTGGTACACAAATCTCAGAAACCTTAACAATAGGCAGATCACGAACATTAACACGATACTATCTGGACACGAAAATAGGTAAATCAGTTCAAACCGAACAAAACCCCTAAAAAAAGAGCCCACTATGTGGTGGCAATGAAATTCTTTCCTTAACACGAATACCTTAGAACTGGATTGACTGAAGCTGAAGACAAACTTCACAGCACAGTACTTTAATACAAAGAGAGCACCAATATACCAGCACAGGGCAAATGAGTTAACGGTGCGAAATTTTCAAAGACATGCAGAAAACAAATTAGCAAGCAAAATCATCTTACACAACAAACTGCCAACAAAACGTGGCCACACGACTATTAATCCAGCAGTGAGGTCATAAAATCTGTGGGTTGCTGGACAAAATTGGAAAGTTAATGAAATTTTGGGGTGTTGTTTTGGGATGCCTAGGGAAGCTAAATCCGAGTTTTCTGACAAAAAAAGCCTGTGCTCGATTGTGGGTGGCCGAAAAACCACGATTTTTTCGGACTTTTTTCGGTTTTCCGACTATAACTCGATAAATATGCCATGTAGAGGTCTTTTTTATCACATTTTCGAAAAGAGCATTATATTTCCTTCAAATTTCACTAGTCATATGTTTTTTTTAACCGAATAGCTGCTATGTTACAGCCCTTCCAAAGTACATCAAATTTCTCAAAATGTACAATTTTACGGAAAAATGCATGTTTTAGCCTCATAACATTCATTTCTACGAACTATGACTCACATGTATGTATGTTATACATACTATATGAACCCCACCCCCCCCTTCCCCCCCCCCCCCTCTTCCGCCACTGCACTCTTCATTCCCATCATAGTGAGTGTAGTGGATTTATATATGTTTGACTAGGGGTAGGTACCTCTAGAGGAATGCCTTTAGACAAATCCTGAGTCGGGAGAATTTCATGAGTCTGGTGATTCGGGTTTGTTCCTTGATGAGGAACTTGTTGAAGGTGCTGAAAAGTACCTTCAGATTGGCGTTTATCCCTGTTTCCAAAGGGGTGATATTTGTCGGACTCATAGGCACATGTCTCGCCATGTAGAGCGGCGATGTGCCGTTCTTTTTGAATATCTCCACTAAGGGGCGACGTTAGCACTAAGCCCGTTCCCTTTGAGGGTTCGGGCCGGTTAAGGGTTGAAGAAACGCCCGCGAGATTCTCACGAGGCGCGGAAGGGCGGTCGGGCGTTGACACCTCGGTTTCGGCCGCATTGCCTTCGTGTGTATCCCCGAGAAGGCAGAAGCTAGGCGTCCGCTCCATTCTCGGGGGAGTCTTTTAGTCTGAAAAGAACTACAGTCGGGACGACCACTTCGGAGATGTCATCTCACGTGAAACGTGTCCGCCCGGGGTCCAACGCTTAACGAATGAGTGAAGCCCTATCGATAATGCGGGTCCGCCGAAATGTGTAACCGCCGGGCTGTTTGTGGGCCCTGCTTGAGGTTGTATGGCTTGTCCCAGCGGGCGGTTCGAAGGTAAATCTCCGAACCCGGGGGCAAGGCTTACTGCTCCAAGACGGTGTCGCCTCGTCGGGTTACCGTCTCGGGCCCCGGCCTGATACGGAGGCTGAATAGGGAGGTAGACGAAGTGTCTAGCTCGACCTATTCGGACGTCTGGAAGTTCTAGTAGGCGGGAGTTTCTCTTCTCTACAAGCCGGTGGAGTTGAATCGCAGCCAGCTTATAAATTCATCTTCCGGTTCAGCCAGGGGAGTTGTATCGCTTCTGGTTTGCAGGAGAAGGTCTTCTTAGAGAGGAGAAGGTTGTAGATTGCTTGCTGTGATCGGTATGAGCTACTGGGCCATGGGATGCTGTATTTATATGCCTCACGGAGTCGGGGGTGGCTCGAGATTGGCTCGCCCAGTGTAATCTGTTGGGCGCCCTCGGTGTGTCCCGGGGGTGAAGCGGCTTTTTCCCCTCCTCCTCACTAGGGCGCGCACTTGTCTCGTTCGCCCTTGACTCGGGGGTTTCAAAGGCGTTTGTTATAAGGCAGTCCGACATCTTTTGTAATATATTATTTGGGGGTGATTTCACCACAGTGAGGTGTGCTGTATAATATTCAAATAGTCCAAAACAATTTTTTTTTATTGTAAGGACATGAATGTACAGTTATTACATACATGAATATAATACCTCATACCTACATAAATCAGTCCTCTGTCGTTCTTTTTCTTTTTGGCAGAGCTGGCTCGTCATCCTCACTGCCGTCTGTGACATCTGCTTATTCGAATGGAGTGAATGTGGGGGGCTGATCGTAGTTCACTTCTTCGTCAGTGTCGTAGTCTGTGTCATCTTCATTGAAGTCGGGCTGTGGGGAGTTTTCAAACGTAGTCCTACAACAGTTTTAGCACTCAGCTGAACGGAGGAGTCCTGCTTTTTTGCAAATGCAGCCTCCTGTAGTGCACCCACCAGCGCACTTGCACCTGATGATGTAAAGGAGATAGTCTGGAGCAGCTTTTAACCCATGAAGGACGACTGTGCCGAATACGGCACACCGAACATGTTTCCTCAGAACTGCGTTCATGTCATTGCAGGTCAACGTTTCTTCTGTCGGCTACATTCCCTGGGACCGGAAGGTTCGGTTTACCATTTCTTTGCCACCTTCCACCGTGGAAAGGTCTCTATCTATTTTACTCTGATTATTCAAGTGATGATATTTCTCGATGGATCCCGAGCGCTGGTAAGTTGAATAAATGTTTTGATTATTTGATTTTATGTCGGTGGTATTCTCATAAGAAATAGTTCTACGAGTAAATAGAATGAGATTGTCAGCTGTATACTCAATCTACTTGGCTTTGGAGGCGTGAAAAGATGAGTGAGCCGTTTACGGCACACTCGTCCTCCCTAGGTGTTTTTTTCGACCTCTGATCTTTGAAATGCAAAATACCAATCTTTCGTTATTACTTATTTCTATAGGCAGAATGTTATCCTCAAAGATGGCCTAACTGTCGCTGAAATCGTGCAACTTCTAGAGGATGATATCCTGGAAACTCTGGGAGAGGATGAAGATGTAAGTGTCCGGGACGTTTTCATAGCGCCACCACCGGCCAACGAACTGACTGATGAAGATAGCGGAGATGAGGACAGTGGAGGTTTTATTGATAACCAGCTGTTATTGCAGCTTACAACAAACACATGGGCGGTACAGATAGAATGAACCAAGATATCAGCCAGTACCGGATATCGATTAGGGGGAAAAAATGGTACTGGAGTTTACTGACGTGGCTGTTGGATGCGGCTGTAAACAATGCTTGGCCGGTATATAAGAGAACCGGTAGGAAAATTACCAAACTTGATTTCAGGAGAGAGATCGTTCTCACATACCTCACAAGGTATAAAACCCCTGTAAAATCAGCGGGTTCTGTAGCATTGTGGACAAAGAGGTCGTCCAGAGTTCTGAGTGATATACGCTACGACCGAACTGATCATCTCCTCGGAGAAGTTGAAGACAAGAAGAGGAGGAGATGCGCACAAGAAGGACGCAAAAGCAGAGATAGACAGTTTCTGTACTTCAATGTGTGTGAAATGTGGCGTCGGTTTGTGTTTGAAATGCAACATTCCATTTCATACAAAGCTGTAGTAATTGTAATTTCGTATATTAAAAATGTACATTTCCATTTGTGAGTTTCCATATTTTATCTTGTATCTTTTTATATTATCTTATTCACCAAATAGAAATGATTAGTCACGAAATTCCGAATAATCATATAAAATAAAAGCATGCTACGCCAATTCTTCATTCTGTAAACCCTGTGTAATTTTGACCCTACAAGGGACGAGTGGACCATTTATGGCACACCCCCCCACTCCTCAGTAAATCGTCTCAGATTTTTAAAAATATTTTTCTGGGCTCAAACTAAAGCTAATGAGTCGAGAAATGCCAAAAAATTATAAATTTTTAGGAGTAAATATTTGTCGTCCTTCGTGGGTTAATGTTGTTGTTTTGGGATTCACAAATGAAAATGAAAAGATTGATATGACATTTCTGTTAACGACACAAGCGTGAATTATACTAAGAGCAGTAATATCTAATAAAGGTGTGGTACCGTGAACAATGAACGTGAGCACTAGTAATACCAATCTCGTTTGGTGTTACCCAGGCAGATGGTATTTTTAGGCACATTCTCTTCCTGCACGCAATTAGTGGGAGGGGCTCAACATCAGCTCCCTTTGGAATTGGGAAGAAGAAAGCCGTGCAAGTGCTTGCAAAAAATCCTTGGCTGTCAGACATAGTCAGCATTTTTAAGGACCCAGAAGCAACGCCAAACCAAATCTCTGATGCTGGAGAGCAGTTCTTGGGGAAGATGTATGGAGGGAATGTGGAGGTTGATGATTTGGATGGCTTGCGGTACCGCTCATTCCAAACTGTAGTGGTTAAACCAACGTTTTGATTAGCCAGACTGCCACCCACTCAAGATTCTGCGAAGGACCACTCCTACAGGGCATACCGACAAGTTCGAACATGGCTTGGATGTGCAGGAAAACACCTAAAAATACCATCTGCCTAGGGCTGGAGCTTAACCAAACGAGGTTGGTATTACTAGTTGTAGTGGATTTATATACGTTTTACTTGGCGTCGGTAGACCAAGTGGGACATTTATATTCTGATTATGCGGGTTAGTCCCCGTGTTATTCCTGTAAGGAATGTTAGCGAATCCGTCAAGGTCAGCTTGCTTGGCGGGGTGAACTGAGAGATAGTTCGTGTCGCAGCCGCGTGGAGCACTGGGCTCGCATAGTGGGTGCTGGGTTCGATCAGTTTGGTACTGAGCCGTTTTGTAATATTCCGGCCTAAGATTTATATCTGTAGGAGGAATATGTTGAGCTTGGTTGAGGTACTGAAAAGTATCCTTCGCTTTTTGTACATTTGGAGTGTATTTGACACTCGGATCGGCCGGGTAGACTTGTGTCGAATATCGTGGGTATTCGGACAGCTTGGTCGAATCGTAATGATTGACTTCAGAGCGGGTCTGAAAGGTATCCTCGATCTTTTGTATAGGCGAGGCTTGATCTAACGTTTCCTTAGCGAATACGTTAGGTGAGAAGGCGATCTCGTCGTGAGGATCGAGCCTTGCGCCGTCGCTGGGACCGGCGGATTGGCCGGGTAGCCTGTAGGTAGCGCTACGGGGGCTAGGAGGCCCGGCTTCGCCGTCGTCTGCCTCCCCTTGCATGAGGAAATAAGACGGCCGACGTTCCATCGAAATAGCCGAGTTATTAGCTCGTTTCGATGCCTCTATGTACAGAAATAGAGGGTTTAGGAAGGTGGACTCGCTTGACAGAGCTTCTTTCCTTTGCTCGTATGTCAGGGTCCTACCTTGTAGTCTTGAAAAAGACTTCCTTGGACGGTAAATTAGAGCGGATGAGCAGAGTAATTTACCGGCGTATCCCAGCGGTCGGTGACGAGCCTAGTGCTACGAAACCCGGGTGATACGGCTCGGAACGTCCCTCGGGCGTACGATCTAAAGAGAATATCGATAGATGTACCGGGTGGCGTCCTGACAGATGAACTACGTTGGGCAATGAGCAGGATGAATAATCACTGGACTCGTAGATGCCAATGCGAGATCTGTGTGTAGAGAAGGTAGGCCTTGTAGAAAGCAGTAGGAAGCCGTTCTTGAGATGAACTCGGGATGCAGAAGGTTCGTCAGCGTAGAGCGTGTAGAAATCTTCGTACTTCGAGGTGTCGTCGTCGAGAGCGGAGAGTAGAATGAATTTCGGAGGCTCCGAGCGGGGTATTTATAGGGAGGTGGCCGCCTCCTGCCGCCTCCTGATTGGTCCGCTTAATTTCATTAATTCGACTGTGTAATCTCATTGGCTCGCACATTGTTTTCTCAGTATCTGCGAGTATGATAGCTGAGCTGGTCCTCCGGGGTGCTTACGAGCGTCCGTCGCGGAGCCGACGACCTTGAGTTTAGCCGGGGACCTCGGGTGCTTTCTCTGCGTCAGTTGTTCAGACGGGGTCCCCGGGGTGGCTGCTGGACCAGAGGTGGTTGCTTGCCGCCTCTTGGTTGGTTCGCCTATTGTCTCTCGTGTAATCAGTGTTTCTGATTGGCGAGTAGGCTTGTTTGAATTGTCCTTGCTAGTTTTAGAGGACGTTTGATTCTCTGTTTGAGTTTTCTCGTTCAAGGCGACTTGGTTCGAGATACTTGTCGCATCTCTCTCGCCCAGTAAGTGTCTAGGGAGGTCGCCTTGTATGTTTTTAGTTAATATTTCACTTTTGAGAGAGAAATTCGTATTTTCTCTCTGGTGAAATATTTTGTTTGACGGAGTTATAACTCGACGTCTTGTAAATATTTTTGTGTTGTGTCTACCTCTTTTTGGTAGCCCTGAAAAGGGCTGTTGACAAGAGGGGGTGGTTTTCACCACACTAGTGCTCACGTTCATTGTTCACGGTACCACACCTTTATTTGATATTACTGCTCTTATGATAATCCACGCTTGTGACGTTAACAGAAATGTCATATCAATCTTTTCATTTTCAGGCGTGAATCCCAAAACAGCAACATTAAAAGCAGCTCCAGACCATCTCCTGACATCATCAGGTGCAAGTGGGCTAGTGGGTGCACTACAGGAGGCTCCATTTGCAAAAAACCAGGACTCATTTGTTCAGCTGTGTGCAAAAACTGTTGTAGGACTACGTGTGAAAACTCCCCACAGCCCGACTTCCATAAAGAGGACACAGACTACGACACTGACGAAGAACTGAACTACGATCAGCCCACCACGTTCACTCCATTTGTAGAAGCAGATGTCACAGACGGCAGTGAGGATGACGAGCCAGCTCTGCCAAAAAGACAAAGATCGACAGAGGACTGATTTATATATACCTTATTATATTCATGTACGTAAAACTGTACATTGATGTACTTACAATGAATAGTGGCGCTGCCTACGCGGGCCCGGGGAGCTCAGGCTTCCCCTCCTCGACAATCACCGGCGTTTCAAACGCCGATCTCCCTGCGAAACACAGAGGGTTCCAACACAATCAGAAACTCACGTATTCCGGCCTTTCAACAACGGAATAGACGTAGTTCACGAGTTTCAGACCCCTACAACTGGGGCTCCTTGCATGGCTTACCAGCTCGAGGAAATGTACCCGTCCTTTGCGACCGGGTACTCACAAGACAACAGTTCTTTTCAGAACTTCCAGTCTTCCACTTTTAATGAACAAAAAGGTACTCTTCAAGACCCACAGACTTCCACTACCAGTGGACACAAAGAGGTCCCTTGACGGATGAAACATATCTCTCCCACGCAAGAGATATTCAAAAAGAACGGCACATCGCCACTCTACATGGCGAGACATGTGCCTATGAGTCCGACAAATATCACCCCTTTGGAAACAGGGATAAACGCCAATCTGAAGGTACTTTTCAGCACCTTCAACAAGTTCCTCATCAAGGAACAAACCCGAATCACCAGACTCATGAAATTCTCCCGACTCAGGATTTGTCTAAAGGCATTCCTCTAGAGGTACCTACCCCTAGTCAAACATATATAAATCCACTACACTCACTATGATGGGAATGAAGAGTGCAGTGGCGGAAGAGGGGGGGGGGAAGGGGGTGGGGGGTTCATATAGTATGTATAACATACATACATGTGAGTCATAGTTCGTAGAAATGAATGTTATGAGGCTAAAACATACATTTTTCCGTAAAATTGTACACTTTGAGAAATTTGATGTACTTTGGAAGGGCTATAACATAGCAGCTATTTGGTTAAAAAAAACATGTGACTAGTGAAATTTGAAGGAAATTTAATGCTCTTTCCGAAAATGTAATAAAAAAGACCTCTACATGGTATAGTTATCGAGTTATAGTCGAAAAACCGAAAAAAGTCCGAAAAAATCGTGGTTTTTCGGCCACCCACAATCGAGCACAGGCTTTTTTTGTCAGAAAACTCGGATTTAGCTTCCCTAGGCATCCCAAAACAACACCTCAAAATTTCATTAACTTTCCAATTATGTCCAGGCAAAAGTACCTCACTGCTGGACTATATGTAGATCACGGTAAAAAAATGGAGAAAAGAAAGTGATTACAAAAAGAAGGGTCAAGATAAAACATACTAATGAACCATACTAACATTCAATGAACGGAAAAAAATGGGATTTGCCACACAACACACACCAATGGACACACATCTCTCGGAGATAGTTCCAGCAGAAAGAAGAGAGAAGAAAAAGTGAGAATGGAGAAGAAGAAGAAGAATCGTGTAATTCGTTCTGGTAAAATTGGAAGAAGAAGAAGAAGTGTAATTTGTGTTCCTGTTTCAGTATTTGTTGTGTGGAGTCTGGTGTGATTGTGTTGTTAAATATTTTCACTCTAATGATTCATATAAATATGAAGTAAGTTAATGAATTTTATTACGTAAATTATTTAGGTATGAATTTCTTCAGCGCACAGAACATGGGATAAAAAACAACCGGAACAAAATTAGCAACGAAAGAAGGACTGAATTTTTCGTGATACATAACATTCGTTTGTTGGGGAATTCCTAATTAACGGTATTCCATTCACGGAGTTGATCTTGATGATAATAAACCGCTTCAATAAGTTAGAATGAAGGGGGGTCGTCATCATGCCTTTGCAGTGAAGTAGCTACCTATTCCCATACGTCTCTATTACATTTAACTAATTGTTATACTCAAGCTGGTATGTAGCATAAGTTGCAACAGACCCAACCATAATCTCCTTACCTAAAGCGTTGGACAGTACCTACATCGGTTTGACTTCAAAATGTTGTTTCACGTACTAGAGACCAAATGTGGGGATTAAATCGAAATGTACTTACAAGAAGGATATGTATCAACTGTCGCAGCGTCATTACCAAACTCTGGTTTGAGCCGTGCAGGTATGGACGGCTGCTAGCTAATTTACTGTCTGTTGCCTCTAACAATTGGTTAGCCTGATCGTTTTGTAGGACTGGTGGTTGGTGGTTATTTCCTATAATATACTGTATTCTGTGGTGTAAATTAGACCTCTTCCCTGGCATTCGGTGGCCACCACGCTTCACACATCTACCTACATCGATCAACTATCATTTTCTGTTCGAGTTTACACTCTTTTAGGGTGTACTTACCGTATGTGCACCAAATTTAATTCTGTACCGTTTCAAACCATTATATAATCGTCGATATTTATATTGTTGAGTACCTAGGATACACTCTTGAATAAATTATGCGTCTGTTTTCTATACTAGACGTTCAACAGCACGTCGGACCCCCCATCACCAGTGCCATCTAGATCCAATTCTTTTTCATATTCGACGTCCGTAACATCATTTTAGGCGTAAATCTGATCTGTTTGTCCAACTAATCTGTATTTTGCTAAAAGGATTGATTTAGGATATTTTTTTATTTTTGAGATGCGAGCTTGCGAGCATCCAGACCACCAAACTATAAAAATCAGTCTATCTATTACGTAGGCTTGATTCAATATAAGGAGGCTGATTATTAGGTTTGTTCGCAGTGACCATCAAACCGGTAAGAAATGGTTGGAAACGCATTTGGGGCGTTCGCAGTGTCCGTTTGAGGAAATCTATGACTGTATAGCATCCATAGTGGTCCGTTCGCAGTGACCACCAAACCAGTTTGAAACGCGTTGTGGATCGGTTAGACCGGTCAGAGAAATTTCTGCTGACCGATCTGACGGTTTGTCCCCCACCACACCGCTACTCGAAGTAGCCAATCAAATCATTCAACTGTGAGATGGAGGTTAGCGGGAGCTCAGTGAGCTGAGAGACGATAAGCCAGCCGAACGAGGAGAAAGCTGTCGGACATCTGCATGACGTGCACTGTTCACTAAGTTCTACCTTTGCATTTGTTATAATATTATTAATAACCCATCAAGTGTTTTGCGTTGTTTTTTTTTTTTTTTTTTTTTTTTTTTTTAATTCATTTAAATTCATTTTGCGTTGTTGACAGTCACCAAGTTTCAACTTTGTTTATTTCTGTAACCCGTTTCATAATTAAGATGAATTCCGTTCAATAAAGCCTTTCTCAAGGTATTCATTCGTATACTTCTATTGCAGCATTTACCCTCGTTTTAATTCTACGGTTATTTATTGAAAGTTTCCTACTAGTTGTGTGATATGGAAAATATTATTGGTGACAACGACGAAGAATGGGAATCTTCGTCTGAGTAGCTACAAAATCAAACAGTAAATGTTATTACTTAATCTCAACTGAAGAGTCATTTGTAAAGCTATTAACATTAAAAATTAAGAACGACGGTCGACTTCGATTTAAATTCTTCCCGCGAGATAAACACCACATTCTCCCACAAAATCATCAGCTGGAGGCAAGAAAAGATTGAGCATGGATTTCTTATTCCTGTTGGAAGGTTTGTTCCCAATGAATATTTTTCATTTTTCAACCTGTCTGTTGTCTTGCAGGCCACCCCTTTACGGTTCAGGTTCTTTATTCATACATGAAATGTTTACCTATTCAAAGGATGAGGCGAGCCCACCAAGCAGGTTACAGCTGTTGGAGGCTATGCGACGGTTAACTTTAGTCAAACCCGTTCGCAGTGCGGATTTGGTTACAAACGGTTTGAAATTAGGTGTTGGTCACGCATGCGCACTAAACCAATCACAAACCTGGTCGCCAACGGTTGGTAACCGTTTCCAACCGGCACTGCGAACAAAGCTATTATACGGAGGCCGATTATGGTTTATAAGGAGGCTTGTGGTGGGGGGTATTACGGTGTTCCGTACGGGGGGTATTACGATATCCGTTCGCCCAATCATCAATTATCTGCGACGCAACAGACCACAATGGCACAATTCCCCTAAGTACGTAAGTACACTAGACGTTCAACAGCACGTCGGACCCCCCATCACCAGTGCCATCTAGATCCAATTCTTTTTCATATTCGACGTCCGTAACATCATTTTAGGCGTAAATCTGATCTGTTTGTCCAACTAATCTGTATTTTGCTAAAAGGATTGATTTAGGATATTTTTTTATTTTTGAGATGCGAGCATCCAGACCACCAAACTATAAAAATCAGTCTATCTATTACGTAGGCTTGATTCAATATACGGAGGCTGATTATGGTTTATAAGGAGGCCGGTTTATTAAACGGAGGCCGATTATGGTTTATAAGGAGGCTGGTGGTGGGGGGTATTACGGTGTTCATGAACGCCAAGTGTTTTCTATCTGTTGCATAATAATGCGTCTGTTTATATCGCTTTTGATAGGATAATGACTGATTTACATTGGGTACACATACGGTAAGTACACTCTAAAAGAGTGTAAACTCGAACAGAAAATGATAGTTAATCCATGTGTATGTGTGAAGCTGAACTGAAAATTGCTTTTTTACTGAGAATCACCCAGTATTACCTACAGTAGTTTGGGAAACCTAAATCCGATTTCACATGGAGCGGTATGTCCGGAGACGGAAAGACGGAACGCAATGTGATTGGCTGTTGGGACAACAGTTGAGGATGGTGGCTGCCATGTTGCCGGAATGGCCGGTCGGCGGTAGAAATTTGTATACCGTTGCCGCGTTCCGTCGAGCGGAGCGCAAGCTCATTGGACAGGAATGTTGATAACCTCAAGTAGAGGTTTCAGATCAGAGAGGGTTTCAGTAGGAAGGTTATGATTCCGTTCACCAAGGTGCCGTTTCATGTTAACAACGTGCCGCATTCCGCCGCCCCCTCCACTGGATTTTTCGGCCTTCCTTCTTTCCGGTTGTACGCTCATACCCCTCCATGGGAAACCGGCTTAATAGTTAGGAGGACTGCCCCCAGAGCGCAGTGTCGGCAAGTGTGGCGTGGCCATCGTGTATGGTTTATTCCTACCTGTTTCTGTGTGTACTGCTGATATTATGGACTTGAGTCGCTTGAAACAGTGTTTTCTTGCATAGTGGGTTCCGTCCCGAATGATTTTCATCTTGCTTGGAAAAAAGTATTTATTGCATAGGTGTGTTGTTTATTCCTAGTTAATGTATCCTCCTCTTGTTTCAGAACTTTATCTTGTTTCTACTTTTGAGCAACAATATTGTTCAATTGATTCACATGGTATCACCAACTTCAAATGAATTAGCAGTAAGTACATAACTTTTCAAACTTTGGAGTGATAGCGTGTATTACATCTGCAGGTTGACTTTGCACGTGATTTAAGTCTTAAAAACTACACATAAAAGGAGGTAAATTTAACTTGAATTATCTTGTTTTACGTATTTGGCTATCTACTTTCGATTGTTTTTCATTTTAGGAATCAAAATGGTTTTCAATGTTTTTGTTGAACATGAAAATCATCCTCGGGTTAATTCCCCATTAAGTGACATCCACTACTAGGAGATGGCGAGGGATCATCTCACTGGACAGATCCACTTTAAATGAGTGTGGGTAATTACAATATGCACTTGGTGAATGGTTTTCTTCTGCTTAAAAAAATAAATAAATGAAATAAAAAATAACAATAAAAATGTAAAATAAACACCCTAAGTGAATTTGGGATTGTCTCGATTAACTAAGTATAGATTTTTGAAACCAATACTGAAATACCTACTCAATGTTGAAAATCCCAGTTCAAACACAGCATTATCTAATTAATATTTCTTGTTAAAGAATCAACCCATAACAATGTTCTGCAAATGCAGTGTAAATGATTGAGACTAACAAAAGATGAAGTACATTCCACAGGGAAACAGGGATTAATTTTTAGACATTGCTGTCATACGGCAGACTTGTATTTGTATATTTTATTAATTAAGCTGCTGTAAATAAAATTATTATTCAAAAATTGCGTTTGCACTTTGAATTTAGCCTTTCACAAATTGAGTTTAACTTTACGTGATTTGAAGTTGATCTACATAATGAAGTTCATTCATAATTATGTCAGTGGCACTAAAGGGTGTTTTACGCCCGGCCATTACTCTGCCCTGTATCATAGACGTGCAGGGGACTCTTTAAACGAGTGAGGACGGCCGGGAACAGTGCTGCCAACAAGGCTGGGCGGATTAACAGTTGGTACAACCTCCCTACATGCGCCGGTCCCTTGATTTTTTGAATACCTTTGAAACCAGCTCTGTCCGGCGCGTGGCGAAGGCCACTACAATGGTTAATAACTCACTCTCAAGTGCCCTTGACATAAATTATGAATGAACTTCACTAGAAAGTTCGTTTATTCATCGATTTTCGCTGAATAATGGATAAAAAACTACAAAAAGTAGCTGCAATTCCAAAGTATTTGTTTGTCTCGCAGAATATTATTTAGAACTTTTTTTTTACCACACAACTGGTAGGTAGTTAACAAATTATTTTCTCTCAAATTGCCCAAATTTCATAGCAGTGTAACATAATATGATACGGTAAATTTCAAAAATTCGCTTACACGGTAATGCTACATGACTGGAACTTTTTTAAAAAGTTTGCTAGAACATGGCGATCATTCACCAACTAGTCACCTCAGCTGCAGATTGTATGTCTCTTGATGTGCCTAAAGTTGAATAGGTCTCTTTGGTCCTCCATTGTATTTTATTCACACAGGACACAAGAGAGATGCTCGAACAGAGAATGGGGGATAAAAGAGAGAGGAGTGTATGGGGCCTGCCCCTCGTGGCAGCATTGGACTAGTGCTACCTACAAAAGCTGAGGGGATTATAGTAATATGACTGTAATCATAATTTGCAGGATCTTTCTCATAATTTTCTCATCACTTTTTCATAGTGAGTAGAGGAGTTAAGTCTTTCTGGATATGTTTAGCCATTGGTAAAAGATGGTTAAGATTGATTGGGGTAATTCTAGCCATAGGCATCTTTTCCTTATACCTAACTAATCCAGAAAGACATTTACCACCCCAAAACCTACATTCCTAAACCTTCCCGGTGTATGTGCATGTGCATAAATGTGCATTAACCTAGTGAGAGAGAGAGAAAATAGTGCTAACTGGGTTCATCTGGGCCCCCAGAGGTACAAGGGGTACCAGGAAGATTTACTGAGATCTTAACTTCTATCGAACTTCTATTGTAACGGCCTTTCTCAGGCTAGAAGTGCAGCCACTCAATGACAGGCTTGAGACGCTGTTGAGAGAGACTAAAATAGGCTTTGATGCCAGATGTTAATCGGCCTTTGAAGCAAAGTATGTGAACCTTGTTAGTAGGTACACCTGATCGTAGGTACAATGGTCTCCCCTACCGAATAAGATGAATGGAGCTTATCAAAAATATTTTTTGGAAGCGGGTTTCTGATAAGTTGATCCCATCTGATGTTGACATTTTGGGCCTAGGTTGGGGGAACCACTGCGTTCGCGCCTGACACCTCCGGTTGGGGAAAACCCAAAAGCTGATCAGACAACCCGTTCTGGAATCTGAACAAGCATTACCCACCGTTCCTAGTTCAGCCTCAGAGGGCTGCTCTGTCGAAAAAGTGAGAAGTTTATCAGACTTGGGATCACCCAAGCAAGCCGGATGCTCCTCTCCAGATTGGGGCATACGCACCAAATCAGCCTGAGAAACGTTATCAAGAGATCCAGAAGCTTTGGCATCAATAATGTTGGTGTCCTACCCATCATGGAAAGAAAGATCATTTTGATCGCCAGAATCCTGAATCAAAATTGTGTTCGAAATGGTGCCTGGATGAATTCTCTCTATGATGAAAGCGTCACTCACCTGACCTCGAATGTCATAAAAAACGAGGGTCTTCATAATACCTACCAAGGATCTGGCCAACAGTAGAAATCGTTCGAGGGATATTATAGACCTGGATCATCCCAAAAATGGTAAAATCCCGACTAGACTCAGGGCTTGGTGACCGGTCCCGATCAAAATGTATGGAGCCCCTAGTACTCCCTCAAAAAACACAATCCAACCACTTCGAGCGAGAAATGATGAAAGAAAACATCTATTCAATTTTTGAAAAATACAAGTAAAAGTAGCCAGTGAAATCTGAAGCTATAGGGATGGATTTGGTGAAGTGGAGGGATAGGTCAGGGCTACCAAATGGCTTAACAGAAATGTTGGGCTGAGTATTTCTTTTTTAAATTGTCGGTTCAAAAAAGGGCACTAAAAACGCTGGGACTTACTACCAGTTATCAAAGCGTCTTTGAATACTTAAACTTAAACGACGATATTTAGGTAACACTTACGGTTGACCTCCTGTAGTTGTTGGTAACACAAAATTTTGAATAAAGTTAGAAATTTGGTAAAGGTAAAGGCTCTTCTGTGGTTCTTTGAGAGCTCGCTACACCTTTTATGCCCTCTTACACCTGTTAGAGCCCTAGCAGCCATGTCCATAATAATACTACCTAATTGGGGACCTCTATGCAAAACTTTGCAAAGAACAACTTTCCTTCCCTTTGCATGACAGCACAGTACTTCACTTTGCACAGCAGCACTAGTAAAAATGGAGTGGATTGTACACTTAGCATCTAGAAGTAAGACTATGGTAAAGTTCATGCTTTATGTTTCAAAATCAGTATCATCCTTATCTATTCATCATAAACCCATCACCTATCCATCCACCGCTCCACACATCGATTTGTGCTGGGTTGACCTACAGTTCAGCACATACTCAAGTGATATTTTTGGTGGGAAACCTTCACTTCTTTAAACTCATCCTACACTTCAACTATCTTCATCTCGAGGGTGACCTTGGGAAACTGGGGTGCCCTACTCATTAAATACTACGAGTAACTAATTCATTGCTTCTGAGTCATCTAAGTAAAGAAAGCATTGTAATCACTTTTGGGAGGGGGACACCCACAAAATGAAAATTTCATAACATTTTGATCTTATGGTTTCCCACCCACAACCACAATGTGCTAAAATTCCTGGTTATTTCCATAGTGATTTTGATGAAATTGTATTTTTTGTTGTTCAGAATTTGAAGATTGCACTCATTGAGTACGCCCGGTGCAGGCCCCTCATATGGGATCGAAATATTCCCTGCACGAAGAAGGAGCGGGAGAATATCTGGATTCTATTCGCTGAAGGCTTCAACTTGCAAGGTACACTTTGACATAAAATGAAATATTGTGGTTTTTTGGTAGTAAAAGTAGCTAGCAAGAGGGTCAGCAAACAAAACACGGACTATCCACAATTTTTTCTTTTTCCTGTGTAACTATATTGTTTGGGCTCAAACTCACAGTGGTCAACCTGCTGTGGACCAGTAATGTGGGGAGAAGGGGAGGGGGGATGATCTTAGCACACCTTACAGGGAAACTAGATGTTATAAGGAAAAATCACTGTATTTTGTCTGGATCCTTCTCTTTTAAAACATTCACTGGACAGACTTCAGCTCCTATTACCAAACCAATTAAGGATGATTGGTACATACAGAAAATGTACGGGGTAAGAAACAATCCTGAAAACCATCCGGAGTGGAAGATACAGGACAATCAATTATATTATTATCGCAAGTCGTTTCTTAAGGGGGAACTTGAAGACCCTAGTGAGGACTGGAAACTAGTCGTTCCATGGAATATGCGATCCCGAATTTTGGCCGAATGCCATGACGTCCCACAGTCTGGACACCTGGGTGTGGCGAAAACACACTGGCGTGTTGGTAGACTTTATTACTGGCCAGGAATGTTTCAAGACATTGTCCGATATCTAAAAAAATGTGATATATGTCAACGTGTAAAGCCGTCCAACACCGCTCCTAGAGGTTTAATGTACCCACGTTACCTTACGACCCCTTGGAAAACGGTCTCTGCCGATATTATGGGTCCCTTTCCTCGAAGTTCTTTAGGGAACAAATACTTATTGGTTTTCGAAGATGTCTTTACTAAGTGGGTCGAGCTGGTGCCCATTCGAAGTGCTACGTCTTCTATCATTCTTGCTAAGTTTAGAGCAACTATATTAAATCGCTTCGGTACCCCTTCCGTATTAATTACCGATAACGCCTCAAATTTTGTTAGTTCCGCTGTACGTTCCCTGGCTCAGGCATGTAATATCCAGCATCGTACCACACCTCTGTATCATTGCCAAGCCAACCCTACTGAGCGTGCCAACCGTAATATTCGTCAACTCATACGTTCCTACATTGATCAATCCCGTCACACCCAATGGGATTCATATATAGGCGAAATCCAGTTCGCTCTGAATAGCGTTGTGCACGGCTCCACAAAATATTCCCCTGCATTTTTAAATTATGGCCGTGAGCTGAAACCTTTACATCTGTTCCGTTCCAGCACTCACAACATCGAAACTCGTTCTGAGGATTTCAACCCAGATGAATGGGCACTGCGTATGAAGAAATTGGAGGAAATCTATCACCTTGTGGAAAATAATCTCCTGAAGTCAAGTACAGATCAGTGTCGTCGATACAACTTACGCCGAAGACCAGATAAATTTCGTGTTGGTGACAAGGTTCTGCGTACGACCCACAACCTTTCTTCAGCTGAAGACCGGTCGGCAGCCAAATTCTGCCACAAATATGAGGGTCCCTTCACAGTTCTTTCAGTAAGCCCTGGAGGTACCTGCAAACTCCAGGATTCTCAAGGCAAAGATGCTGGTCTCTGGCACCCGGCAAAATTAAAACCCTACATCGGCACCTCAACCGCTGGTGGGGATTCTGTACCGTGAAATATTTTAAATCTCCCGCTACGTTTGAATTGCGCGGTGTGAGGTTGGCCTCTTTCCACTGCCTCGCATAGTCAGACTCCGCAAGCAACAGCTCCACCGATAACTATTCCGAAGATGAGTTCTTTGCAAACTGATACCGTTTGTTTTATTATTATTGTTTAAATGAACATCGAAAATCATATTCAGTTGGTAAATGGAGAATTTATTCTCCCAACACGTGGGAACTATTTTTTTCGCCTGAGAGCTGCTGCCGCCTTCAGGACTCCCGACACAACTGCCGTTTTTCCTTTGTCTTTTCTCGTTCTGCGCTCTGCTTGCCGTACCATCTCTCAATTTTACGTTTTTATATAAAATCCTCCCGTATATTTGAATTACCGCTGTCTCCACGATCTTCCGACTTCAGAGAACCTCCGTCGAAGTCATCAAGGACCAAGACATTTGCCTGGTGGAAAACATTCTTCGGGGATAAGTCACCGCATCACCGCCCACGATAGTCTACTCTACATCGAGAATTCTACGTCGTTTTAGGTACCTACCTAGAAGGCTGGTTATCCCTTGGATTTGGAAGCCTGCCGTCCGTCCTATCCTTCCTCACCTTCAGTTCTGACCTACTGCATAGTGTAACGTATATAATAGAATATATTGTCGAGTTTTTCCACTATCGTTGGAATTTAAGAAATCGTCCGAATTTAAGTAAGTGTCAGTGTTACACTTTACTTTCCCTTGTATTTTCGGTGACACGGGAACCAGTCTACTAAATTTTTGTTGGATTCAAATGCCAAAGCGATCAGCCGATTATAACCTAAAATCATCTCCCCATTCAGTGGTTGTTATTGTTCTTTTACTGCCCAGGCCTCCACTGGTTGTGGGCACTAGTTGGTGTGGGCCATGACAGTGTTTTTATTGCTTCCTCACTACCATAGGCATTTCTCGGGGAACGTTTTAGCTGTTTTTGAAAAATTATTGGAATCCCAAGTCATTTTCAATTCCTAATTTTTGGTTTTTAGTTTCTGAAGTGCGAAAACGATGGGAGGGAATGCGAAGAATGTACTTACACGAGCTAAGAGCTTTTTTAAAATCTGGAAAAAAGAGCGAGTGGACATATTTTCCCAAGCTTGATTCTTTCCTTCGCAAACCCGTACAAGCTGTCATCGAAAAGGTGAGTTGTGAGAGTAGGATATAAAAACAAACTAACTACACTAAGTGAATGACAAGGTGGAAGTGTCTGTACAGTATATTATGTCCTGATTGTGAGTGAAAATATGCATAACATTTCCCTGGCACCATTATATGTAGCTTTTAATTAATTTCCAATGAAAATAATCAGTTACCCACCGTATAATTCTCAACTTATTTAAATTATTTCTAGTTCTCTCTTTCGAATGGTCCGTCAGTCAGCATGGGTTGTATTGAAATTTCCTCTAACGACGAAGAGGATAGTCCACCGGCTGCTCAAACAGTTCATGCAGCCCCTAGTGATACTGAAGAAAAGGAACAGGTCAGAGATAAGATGGAGGTAATATTTTGTACATAATAGTATAACTTCCTATTGTGAACATGTTGTTTTACTTTGTTTTAGCTGATTCTTTAAGAAAACTTAGCTACTTATGGTTGCCTTTCGAAATTACGGTTATTTGTCAGTACCTGAAAAATTCGAAAAAATATGGGATTCAAATTCTTTCCTAAACATTTTGGTCAACATAATAAATATTCAAATACTTATCTCTAGGAAAATGATCGAAAAATGTGTTGGAAGTTGCACTAAGCTGCATGAACTGCTGTAGGTATGTGTATTACATGCTTTGCAACTCGTAAAATCCAACAGGGAACATGCACGTCATTTTTAACTCGTCTGCATCATATTGTAGTAAATATGAAAGCATTGTAAAAATCCATAGAATAAATCCATAAAAGTCTATACATACCTCTTAGCTCTGTTTTGACATATGTAGTAATGCAGTGTTTTTCTGAAAACTATTTTTGATCTTTCGGTACATTCTCCTCGAGATCTGTGATAGGTATCATGGTAAATTTTGTTTTTTATTTCTTATGGCTTGGGGCATGTAGCATGTGCAATATGGTATGAAAAAAATAGATTGATTTGAAGAATTTGGAGAGTTCATTCTGTAAATACTGAAAGACGTGTTACACGCATGTGCAATACTCGGGTGTTTGAATGGTTTCTCGTTAGATTGTTGGATGAAAAATCCAACAGTCCAGTGAAAAATTGAGAATGACTGAATAAAATAAGGAAAAAAGGAAGAAAACTCATAAAAACCAGTTCATTAGAAGCTTGGCACCTTGTATTGAGATTTAAGATGTTTCAAGCAAATAAATGTGTGTGTCTGCGTTAAGCAATAAGGGCTTCATTTAAAATGTCACTGTCCTGGTGTTCCTGATGTGGACTGAGACCCAGGGGCAACCATGGCCTCCCTACTTGTGCTGCAATCATGCGGGATGGGGTGGGGTTAAGCGGTAGGTGCAGAGTCCTCTTCTCTGTTGCCGGGCCAGCAACCATTCTTGTCCTTTAAGGGCTGTGCCCGTACTGTCTGTCCGCGATGAGAATGCCGAGGCATAGGTAGAGAGAGGGAACCCTTCCCTCCGCGTCAACCTAGGGCGAGGGACGAAGGAAAACACCAATGTACTACCTGTCTCACTTTCAAGTACTGATACCATTGATTCTCGCTGTTGACTCATTCCTTTCTACTCTCTCATTGACAAACAAGATGACTCATTACATTAATAATATAGTATATGTATGTAGGTATTATATTACATTAATTTACTGCCGTAAATATTCACTGTATACAGGGTGAACACAAATAAAGTTTTACAAACTTCTGGAGTCAATTCTAGAGCTCATTTCCGACAGGAAATTCCTCATAGCAGTTTTTTTAAACGCTTAGTTTTCACGTAATTTCTAACGGTATGATCATTTTGGTTTATTATTTCCAATAATAAGCCTATGTGATCGTATAGCAAAAAAAAAAAAAAAAAATACCCCCCCCCCCCCCCCCCCCTCAAACAGTAGAGTGACTTGGTACTGGCTAAAAGATGGGTTGATGGAGGATGCGTTAGACGGTGAAAATTTCATTATAGACACGAGCCATGATGATTCTGATGAAAGTTGCGAAGAAGTGGATTTAAGCGAATTTGAAGACTAAAGTAAATATACCTATGATATTATTATAATATCTATGTAACATTAATTTTTATTCATTTTTTATATTATTGATTGATATTAATTAATTATTTACATTAATAATATAGTATAGGTATTTAGGTATTATATTAATTTATTGAGGTAAATATTCACTGTATACAGGGTCAACACAAATAAAGTTTTACAAACTTCTGGAGTCAATAATCTAGAGCTCATTTCCGAGTTTTTAATGGTTTTAGTGGTTTTTAAGCGCATTATTTGAAATTTGAGCACTTTGCGCGCACCGAAATGTCTAATGTTCAAATTTATGGCATTAAAACTGTTTAAAATCATTTTCAGCAAATGAGATGAATTTTTAGTTTTTTTTTCGCCATTATTAGCTGTTTTTTGCGATTTTTTGAAATTTGAGCACTTTTTGTGTGCGCCAAAATTTTTAACGTTCAAATTTATGGCATTTAAACGTGATTAGTATACGACGTAATCATTCGGTAGTGGATGGGGAAGGAAGGGGTGCCACAAAGTTGGTGAAAGGGTAGTAGCGGAGTTTGGCTGCTCAGGGCGGTAGGGTGGACTAGAGGCGGGGGTTATTTGGACTAGAAGCCTACTAACTATAGTAGTTAGTCAGTGTCAGAAAACTAAAGAACTTCATTCGTTTTGGCTTTGAGAATAATTAACCTGAAAAATAGTAAAGAAAAGATGATTGAAAATTCCTCAGGTGTCTGTACTGCTGTGTAGGTACCTAGCCATTGCTCAGGTAGCTTCATCAGCGTTTTATTATAAGTTCGTAGAACTATGCTTAACTGAGGAAGCTTTACTTGTTATATTGAATGAATAAAAGGAGAGATTTGATAGTTTGTCAAAATAAACAAGGCAGGTTGTTGCTTCACCAAGAAACGAAACTACTTAAGTAGTTACGTACGGCCTACCAGATTTGCTGTTGGTTTAAAGTGCCTAAACAAAGTAGGTGGGTCGTTGCTTTGCCGACGAATACAACCGCTGATTAGCAAGTTTGTCAAATATCGAATCAGGGAATATGCAACATGAATTAAAAACCAGCTGCAAGGAAAAAACCTGGAAATGCATTCCTCTGACGGTAAGATTTCATAAAGACGGCATTGGCAGTGCAGTTATTGCGCGAGTTTTGCATTTACGCAAATTTTATGTACAAAAAAGGTAATTAGGTACCTACTTTCGTTTTGATCAATGAAGTACCTACATGAACAAGTAATAATATACGGAAAGTATGTAGGTATACCTTACCTCTAGGTACTTACCTTTCCACATGTGATACAACTTACTATTCCCGCCTAACAGAGCTCTCATAACACATCCTTTCACAAGACCACTTTCACGGTACTCTAAAGATTTTTAGTTTCAATTGATTCAAAGAACAGTTCTACAACTAGATAGGTAATCCACAACATTTTTGCGGCTGATGTCTGGATCATCTAGAAAACTTGTATTTCAACTCCCCAACACACATTTCATATGGATCTCTACCCCACAGATTAAATCTTGCATTCGTAGCATTTGAGGTCAACACCTGATAATAACTTGATGGTAATATTGACTCGGAAATAGGTGAGACTATGTTATGCTGTTGTCCAGCTGTTACTACAAATGGGGCATTTTCGCATATGTTTACTCGTCACCATGACAACAAGGTGGAATAACTTCGATTTCGCTTGCCTCGATGTAAGGATGCGCTAGTGTCCAAGTCTCGAGAATATCACCCATACTTTTTCCTCTGAGCAACTGTCCTGATGTTCATCCAAGTTTTCAATATTTTGAATTTTCAGGGATTTTTCCGAGAGATGTTCACGATCTGAATGTAATGGGACTGGAGATGTGAATACAATGATTTTGCTCTCAAGCTAACTTTTTAAGATTTCCCTTTCATGAGCACAAACTTGGCGGCTTATTTCTTCAACTACGATTTTTTGGTAAATTGAGACACAGCATTTCGCTTGGGTTTCGTTTTGTGCAAATGTTCAGAAACTCGACTTTGAAGTCACTCTCGTAGTCATTCTCATCAAAATGAGAGCTACAAACATCCATTAAATTATCATTTTTGGATCTGCTCATTTAAAAGCATTAATCCCAGCTTCAGGTGTCCTTACATTCTTTGGGAAGGTACGTAGTATGAAAGAATGTTTCCCCGTGTGTATGTCATTATTATGCAGCTGAAAATTGTACAGTTAAACATAGTAAAAAATGAGTTTCACTGAGAAGAACGGCGCACAAGATTCACTTTTACATTGAGGCCGGGCCTTGAGTAGGCATGATGACATCAAGGGTTCTGGTACCTATATTAGTTTATTAAAGCTAAAGTCACAGCAGATCTCACTTCAATGAATGCAGTTCTTCCGAGTAGAATAGTAGAGGTACCTGTGTACATTTAGGTTTTCACGTTTTTGCATAAATTGCCACGTGCGCAGTTGATATTTCATTCTTTTCACCCACACTTGAAAAGAACTAAGGGAAACACAAAAGTTCTCAATCTTAAGGAATGTTCCATGTAGTGTAAACCTTATACGTATAATTTAAATTTTGGATTGGCTGTACAATTTCATCTTAAATAGATACTCAATTTATTGTTTAGGTTTATAATATGGTTTTTTTTTGTCTCCTAATTGTAGTCAACACCTCACTCCAGTACATCTGCAATAGCAGCCCCATCTAAAAACAGCGTGGGTGAGAAGGCAGAGGGAACACCAGTATCTCGTCCATCTACTTCTGATTTGGTAAGCAAAGTCCTAGAAGTAAATTGGGTCACACAGAGTAATTAATGGACTTCATTGCTGTTGACTTGAATGTAATATATGTTCGGTAAAACTAAGGAAATGGGAAAGAAGAAAAAAAAAAAAAAAAAAAAAAAAAAACCAGAACTAACTTTTTCTTCTATTTGTGCTTCATTCAGATACCATCCATTACTTTTGGATGTATTAATGTTCGTTGTGTACCGCGTGTTTGTGTGTGTATGTTTGTGTTTTCACAATTTCCCCAGATATTCATATTTACCCTTTGTGTTGTGAACATTCATTTTAATTAACAAGCATCCTCTATCAGTACCTGAGTCATTAATGAGATTATGAATGCTTAAGTTGGTTGGACCTTAGAAGGGTCCTTAGAATATTGGCTAGAGCCATCGCCCTTTATTGATTTGGGGGATTTCGAGGATGGCTTCAATAGAGGGGTTGGTGGGAAGAGATTTGAGCAGGGGGGGTATAATGGAGGGAGGGGGGAGTGAGCCAGTTGTCATAACTGGCCAAGACTTGTGTATCCAGTCTTGGGCCAGCGTCTCCTCAACAGAGTGTTTCACCCTTGAGGCGTATGATTCCTTTTTGGATAAGGAATCGTTACAGATTCTATGGGTCACAGGGTAGGGAACTTTTTCTGTCCCCATAATATATTGGATGGCAACTTCTTTTTTTAAATACTGGGCACTCCTTAGAGAGTGCTCCATTGCAATTGGCACACTTTGGCGGCTTTGCACATGATGTTTCAGCCTTGTGTTATGGAAGACCACTGGCACACACTCATGCTCACCTGGTGAAACGGTCTTAGGTGAACTTTGGAGCGCAAAGGTCAGCAAAAAGGTGTCAGATGACTCTTTAATGTGCCTACCGTGTTGCAAAGGGATGACCTCAATCACAGAGTCTCCCTTAAGCCTCTCAAGAATCTCCTTGGCGGAGCACGATCTAAGGTATTAGCAACGGATCATGCCCTGTGAGGTGTTGAGCTTTTGGTTAAGAGTGACTGCAACTTCAGTATCTCCTAACTTCACTAATTTGGCCTGTCTCATTCCCTGTTCCTCTGAGGCCACTTTGACATGAACCTTAAAGTTGGAAATAATCTTCATTTCTGTTGGTTTGTCTATCTGGTGCACCAACGCATTTCCAATTTTCAGAGGGCTTGAGGTTTTAAAACCATCCCTCTTGATCTCTACCGTATAAAAACGGGGATATTAGCTGTCAACTTGGGAATAGTTTTATGGTTTTCTCTGGGCTGCTTTTTCAGTGTGCCCAGAGGCTTTGCTACAGCATTTGATTGTTCAGCAGAGGCTTTTCGTTGGGGACTGAGCAATCAGCAACACTTGTTCCTGGTTTTGTAGGAACATTCATATTTGCTCCTCCCAAACGGGAAGTAGTAACAATAGGGCTTGATGACCCTCCGTCCATGGTGATGATGTTTTCACCATTCTTCAGTGCCCCCACAGATAGGGACACTGTGTTGTCAATATTGACAACAGAAACAACAGTCTCTGCATTCATGGTGAGAGTAGCCTCACCATTCTTGGGTGCCTCCACTAACGAATGCACCGGGGTGGATTGGGGGGGTTGAGAGAGGTGGAGTGGAAATCTCCACAGCTGTGGTGGGAGCCCGGGGGAAGTTGCGGGTGGTACTTTTAGTACCCGCAATATTTATGTTGGACATTATCATTAGATTTTTGAGAAAGTATGGCTGTGAATGTGTGTATTGTGTAGTATACAGTGGTGTCGTTACCGACACCAAAGCCAATGCTACCTTCACCGGCCTTTCTCTGATCTGTTGTGGGTAAAGAGGGAGGCCCCCACATGTCGTGCAACATCCCTACCTGGCCACCAACCGGTACTACAGGGACATGGGGAATTTTACGGACGTTACTTGGGTCAGCCCACAGACTGCTGGCAATGCACCGTCGGGACCCACAGCTACCGCCACCAGCAGGAGGTCTGAACCTGCTGCTCCCTCCTCCACGTTTCTGGGCCACCAGGGGTTGTAGCACAAGCCTCGCCCCTGTGTGCAGTGTGAGTGTCTTTGTGTTGTGTTGTGTGTTAGAACCGTGTTGGAAGAGTTGAAGGGAGAACAGGAGAAAGGAAAGGAGAGAAGAGGGAAGGAGGAGAGGAGGAAAGATTAGTAGAGGGAAGAAGGATAGAAGGAAAGGATTTCAAACCCAGCATGCTTGTTCACCCGATATCTGAATAATCAGAGGAACTAACAATGAGGACACGTTGGATCAGCATCTAGGCCTATCAACTAGTGTGAACCAACGCTTGCTCGGGGCCGCAGGGACGCCAACCCTGTAGGACCTGAAGGGTCCCCCCCTATGGGGACGTTCAGCTATTATTCAAACTTATGTTTCGAGGTCAAAATACAACGATTACGAACGCATACTGTATTCTTCTTATAGTTACTATTATAAATATTTGACTACGAACATATTCAAAGCAATACACTACTTAGAACTCGATTTTCCTATTATACAAAAAAGAATGCTGGCCCAATTAAGGATGAGTAATGAAACACGGTTATCTCTATATTTAAGCAAAGAACTCTCTATAAAAGTTGAGCAAAACGTCCCCTGTATTTTATGCAACATGGGAGCGCAGGAGACTGTACACCATGTGGTATGTGAGTGTCCTCAATTAGCGGTGTACAGAATAAAATATCTAGGAAATAGTAGGTTATCAGAAGAGCATTTGCTTAGTGTAGTTTTAAAGGAGGAAGTAGAGAAGAGCTCCTCATGGTTTTCCAGTATATGGAAACATGCATTAGCATATATTAGAATTAGAAAGTTTATTCACCAATTATTAACAGATGTTGATTTAGTGTAAAATAATGTAAATGATGTGACAACTTGTAAATTTACATTGTATGGGTCAAAGACCTGAATCAATATTGATTTGATTTGATTATTGAACTTCCAGTGCTTAGTTTTGTTGTCTAGTGTAAGGACATTACCGTAATAAATGGTGTTTTTGGTTGATGTTCATGATTTATTAGTAAAAATATTCAGTGAGGGAATGGTAATTTGCCTTATACGAGTTAAGTCGCGTCAGGATCTATCCCACCATTATCAATGCAACGGTGGCGCAACTACCGTTGATCGAAAACGCGAATAGGGCTACCGTATGTCCGACTATTAGAATAGGAGGCTACGTCCGGCTGCAATCCGACCAAGAAGGGTTAAACGTCCATCATAGGGTTTTATTATTTCAGAGGTGATTTGGCTCTCATAACGCCGCCAAATTCACAGTGATTATAAAGTGAATCTTGCAAGTAGCCACAAAAACTACCTTAAACTCTCACGGTTACACCGTAATAATGAAAAAATGTGTACTGTCAGTATTCTACCTTTAATAAATAATAATTTTATTTCACTTTTTGTTACGGCACAATGTTATTTTAGGCAGTTACTGGCTCCCCAATGATTTTTAGTTTTCGAAACCTCTGCTACAGCAGTGCCTCAATTTTTATCAATCTATGTCCGCTGCTAAAATATAGATTAATGGGACAAATAGATCTGAATGATTTGTGCAGTTTGGTGGTCTGTATGCTTGCAAGTTCGCATCTCAAAAATACATAACATTAAGTAGTCAATCCTTTAGTGAAAATTCAGATTAGTTGGACATGCAGGTCAGAATGAGTTTTAGAAGTATATTTTGGGAGTTGTACGATCTTTAAAAAAAAAAAAAAAACTATGAATCAGGACTCGAACCCAAGACCTTCGTCTCTCGAGACCGTTATCATAACCAATGAGCTACGCCACAACTATCGTTTAGTGAAACAATCTCAGTACTTCATTACTCAGTAGGAAATACACCGACTGAAGCGCCACAATAGTGGAAGTTTTGAAAACTAAAAATAGTTGGGGAGCTAGTCACTACCGTTATTTTAGGTACGTACACATTAGTAATCCAATTTCATCATGTCGCTTTTTTCTTCTTTTTTTAGGGATCGGATCAGATAGTTGCATACTCTTTCACTGGAGAGACAATAAGTATAAAACCAGAAAACCTCGACGCAAGTATAAAACCAGAAAACCTCGACGCCAACGAAAATAACGTAGGTTGCAAGTATCTGCAAAATTATGCTCTGCATTGATTTTGTGACTATTTTACAGTTTGTGGAAATTTTGTCATGGAATGTCTGGTGAAAATTGAGTTGAGTGCATAGTGAGTGTGCTATTCTGATCAGGCTATTGTCTTATTGCATACACGACTGTTTCTGATATCCTGCACGCCTGTTCTGCTGAACAGAATGATGAGGAGGTACAGGAAAATTGACAACAAAATTGCTTTCCAAATACCAGGAGGTAACTGTTTATAATGATACTACCATCGCTTCGCCCAGTCGAATTTTGTTTCTGTAGATGTTAACTTTTATCTCAATTGTCGCCCAGCAAGCAAAGCCCACATTCCTAACTCACAATCACTACGACTGGGGTTTTAAGGACGAGATATAATAGGGAGTTTTTGCAGTTTTCCATCTGAGTCGTTCAGCTGATTCATTCTAGCACAAGCAAACCAGAAGCTAACCACTGAGTCATACTGTATGAATAGGGAGTTGTACGATTGAATGAAACGATTCATAAGCCACACTAAAGTGACAACACTACTCCAAATCTCCATAATTAAGCCCCAGTCATAGATTACTAACTTGTCATGAATTCTTTCATAATGGAAATCAAATGGAGTAGGTATCAAATTAGCAACAACTTTATCTGTGGTTTGATTTTTTCACTAGAAATACACGTAGTAGAAGAAGGAAGGGAACTTGAAAGGGTAGGTAGTTCTTAAGGCAACATCGAAATTCGCCTTGGGTTAGGAGAATCTTATTCGGGAACTTGAACATGATCAACGATCAAGATGTGCATACATATATTATAAACATGTATTACCTACCTACCTGTACCCATTACCTACATATGTACGATATTTTATACTTTTTTCCCTTGGCCAATTACGTTTCATTATTGAAGATGTGGATACCCGCTAATAAGCGACAAAGGGCAAAGACAGCCGTTTCTGTCGTGTGTCTTATTTTCTCTGTAATGTGGCACAATCCTTACCCATTTCATCATCTATCAGCATCGAAGCTTCGTCTATAACAACCAATTTCAGGTTTGGCAGGTGCAATAGTTACCTATTTCAACAAAATTAGTAGGATGACATCCTGAGACTTGTACCCGAATACCCTCGAACGAAATCGGACTGATGGTAGATTTTGAAGTTTTAGAATCCATCATAAGGTATCAGCATAATTTAAGTTAAGATGAATTCTACAAACCAACGACCTTTTTTGAAAATCACTAATATTATAATGCGCATGTCATGTCACCTTGAATTAGGAACTTGAAACATTGATTATAGCATTATAGGTTATCATGGAAGGTTACAGCTGTATTCGGTTTCCCTTGAACGAATGGACCGCTAAACATTAGCATTTTTCCCGCGTGCGCAATGCCCCATTTCTATTCGTAGTTCCTCCCACTCTACTACCGCTCAGTGTTGCAAAAACTCCCTAATAAGGCTTTTCCCTTGACAACACAGTTCTGGTTGCAGTTTAGTGCTCCAGACAAAGATGTAATTGACTGTTACTTCAAAGGCACCCAGCCGATAAGCACAATACTAATATTGCAATACTGAAACAAACTTCGTTCTGTCACCTCCTGCATTGATGATCTGTAGCTTTTCTTCTCTTATTTGGTATATTTCCGTAGCTCAAAATACAGTTGTACTCTCCGAGGGCAACCTCGTAAAGCATTATGGTTTAGTTCACAAACAGTTAGTTTAGGTATTAGCAACTATTTTGGTGAATCTAGAGACAGCTTAGGGTTACACAATACGCAACTCATTCTAGAACTAGGCCTAGTATCTGTAGGCCCCATTCACACCGTTCCTATAGGGGTGACTCCTCCTTTGTCTTAACAGAAAAATGTTGACACTCTAAGGGAGACTAATTACGAAATTTTGAAATTCAAATTTCAAGTTTCATTAAAAACAGATATTTTGCCCGTTTGCTACCCACTCGGGAATCAAAATTTCGAAAATTTCTCAATGGCGTTACATTTTCTGTGTTGTATCCCGAGGAGGGACCTGAGTCGGATTTTATAAATTTTGCCAAGTTTTCAGTGGATGACGTGAAAATCCATTTTTCTGTCCAAGATGTCCATTCAAATCAAGATTTGATCAACTTGGGAGGGATCAGTCGGGAAATTCTGGAAAAAACAAGATGTGGGATGAACATTCAACAATTAAAACACACAAATCTCAACTTGCCCAATGAATACGCCTATAAGGCTGGCAATATTTCAACATATAATTATGGATTATTGATCAGCATGATTTTTTCGTGTTTTTTTACGACGAATTCCTACCCCATCTCATAATATCAATGTTTCTCAATTTATGGGTATCTTATTTCCATTTCTCCCTCATTTTCGGATTCAGCTTCAAATTGTCTTTAAGAACGTTCGATTTTCATATTTATCTAATACCACTCAGATATATTATTTATTTACAAAATAATAATAAGTTGATTCTTTTAGAAATTTGAAATTTTTACAAATTTGTAATAATTAGCTACTCTCTCAAAGAGACCGCCTTAAAATTCTTTTACATTCGGAATTTTTTAATGAATTAACGTTGGTTTTTTTAAAACAAATAATGAGTCTGATCGTTTATTCAATTATTCTATTAAGTCGTTCATCTAATTATGAGTCTGTCACTTCTCCTCTTACACTCTGATTACTTGTAAATTAGATCAAGTTTCAACTAATTTATTAGATTTGTCCGGTTTTCTTTCAACCAAACGATAAATAAAAATTTCGACCTCAATTTTAACCAAATTCTGTTCAAATAGAGTGGATGCAACATAAAAGTTGGTCAGTTTGTTATGTAAAATTTTATTGAAATTCACATAGTAGTAATGCACACATGTAAATTGGATCAAGTCAAAATTGTTTCTTAAAAACGATTTTGAATTTTACCAAACGATAATTAAAAATGTTAACAACGTTTATTTCATCAATGTTGTGAACTGGGGAATAGGAGCCTTTCCCCCCTCTTTGTGTGGAAGGCCCCACTCTACTCTTTGTATTTTGAAGGGGGAGATGCGTCACCTTGGCTCTAAGTGTAGATGCTAGACGTGCAGCCACGTCCCTCCTGGAGCCTTTTTCGACCCCCCCCCCCCCCCCCCATCCTTGTGAATGCTCAACTACTGGACTCTTTGCATTCAGGCGTTATATTTATTGAGAGCCTTCCCCTCGTTCCAGAGTGAAAGTCCTATGTCTCCCTGTGTGAAAGGAGCCTTAGGAATACTGTATTCTGTCATCATAAAGCCTTCAATCCAATTAACAGTTCGTTAGGTATCTCGACAAAGCATTTCCAAATGAATAGCAGACTGTGGGAGACTCATTTGTGTCACTAAATAAACTACTTATACGGCTGTTTCTCATCTATTTACCTTTGCGCTGTTTCTTTTACTGAGTATCTGCAGTGCTCTTGTATTGCGATTAACATTGTTTAGAGTCTATGTTCCTAGAAAATTAGTTGGTAGCAGTAAAATTGGGAGTTGGTATTTTCTGTGCACGATGGTCAGCGCATCAAGTGTTAATTTTGAAAAAGTGCTACAGCATTATTCAATCAATCTAGATTACATTTCAACCGAATCCCACTTTCTTCTCTGGTCTTGGTGAAATGGTACTAGAAAAGAACATTATCTTATTGAATTGGGACATCATACCGGAAAAATCAAATTTTGGGATTACAGTACATACAACTTGCAACACAAGTCAAAACATAGTGTTTGTGTTCGTCTATGACTTCAAGTAGTTACTCGCAACTATTGTTTCAGTACTTAAATTTGGGCAATGTGCACTGTTTTAAGAACTATGCAATTCGCTTTTTTTCCAAGTCTTGTCAAAACTTCCGTTTTTTTAGTTTATCCTTTTCCATGCTTGACATTGTTATATTTTCCTCTTCCTTATTGACTTTTTTTAGAACTGCGAGTTATCTGGTTCCTGCTCACTTCTATCTCGCCTTGAACAACAAGTGAGGTTCCTCGTTTTTCATATTGCTTGTTGCTTTTTATTTGTATATATAAGTTTTTCTCTTCTTCACTAATAAAGGTCGGGATGCTTTGTGTTTGTGTATGAATGAGCGTTACCCACATATTTTTTTAAATGTTTTTATTTGATATATGCGATTGAGTTGAGATATGCCTATTTAGTTTTTTTCGCGAGACACATGTCGTTGATTTTTAATTAAATTCCGAAGTTTTGATGACGTCACCAGTGCATTTGGCTGGATACACGAAGAGTAAGATCCATGAGTCCGTTGAGTCAACCTAACAAGTGACCTTGATGACAATGGTGAGAAACGCTCTGCCACAAGGTGCGCCACTGTCGCTGTGTGGCAGGAGCTGGAGAGTTGACACTGTACAAAGAAACATTCCTGCTCTATAAGCGACCATTCTGTTGATAACATTACAACTCCGTCATACCCCCTACCGTCAGCCTCCGTATAATAATCAGCCTCTGTAATGAAACAGGCCTATGTAATATATAAGACTGATTTTAATAGTTTGGTGGTCTGGATGCTCGCATCTCAAAAATAAAAAAAATATCCTAAATCAATCCTTTTAGCAAAATACAGATTAGTTGGACAAACAGATCAGATTTACGCCTAAAATGATGTTACGGAGGTCGAATATGAAGAAGAATATTGGATCTGCTAAAACTAACTCAGTCCTTCCTTAGTTTTTTACACATTTTTTATTCAACTTTAGAACCTTATTATAATTTAGTGCTTAATTACAGGGTTCCTTGCAAGAGTTCCAGTCGTTCAGCATGTCTTTATCAACGACTTTGTAAATTAGCATTTTTTTTTTCCATTGGGATGGAATTGGAATTTACTTTCAATCTTAGCGTTAACATTGAATGAATTGAAATGTGCGCGTGTTGCTGGTTCTAGACTCCGAATCTTGAATCACGAGGCTGATGCGGCGTGAGCGCCTCCGCAGTCGGTTTTTGGTGAGCTTCAAAGGAGATTCGCTGGTGGTGTTGCGCACAGTGTTAACGGGAGAGGAGCAGTAACGCGCACCTTCAATTTGTTTTTTTATTTTAGCGAACCAGAAGTGATTTCAAGTTGTTTAAGTGAGTTAGTAATATGGATCAGAAAAAGATCATCTTGCTTGTGGAGAAATACTTGCTTTTTCATATTTGCGGAATGCCGAATACAAATTATACTACAATAAAAATGAAAGAGAGGATGCGTGGAGGAGCATTTCAGGTGAATTATATTCCTGTGAAAGAATTAAAGGCAAAAATGAGTCAGTTACCGTTACTCCATTCTTTGGAGAAATATTTCCTTCACCCACCAACGGCGATTGCGTCGTTGATTTCTTCTTCTCCTTTGTAATTGATCAGCGACTATGATTGCTAAATATTTGGCACCAAGGGGATTTATGAAAACAGCAGGAGCTGTTGTCGCGATCGTTGTCCCGCGGTAACTGAGTGCTCGCCTTTTTCCCCGCTTATCGAGCACTACTCGCGCATCAGATTCTCTGCAAAGCCTCGCGGACAGCTGATATTTTACTCTGAGTACATTTTGAAAGGAATTCCCCTGGATTGAACAGACTTGATTTATTGGGATTTGCAGCTGAATCATTTAGACAGCTACATTTCCCTGGAGCTTCTTCTGTTCCCTACTTCAAATTTATATTGTTGGCCAGTTACACATTCGATTAGTACAAAGACATTTACTTCACATTTCCATGCTAGACTTCATATAGGATCGTTTTTCTTTTCGCTTTTCATTCGTGGGCCAATCTATACCTAGATACTCCGTTTAAAGGCAAATACCTCACCTACCTACCTACCTGTTCCTACTGATTAAGTTCACGACCAAGACCCAACCTGGAATGTTGGTGATCAAACCTTTCCTTTTGGTGTACCATATGTAATCCCTTATTTATTTAGTCGCCGTATTGGTCCGGCAGGGGGTTTATTATAAATAGGAAAACAGGAAAACTGAATTTAAATGCAGAAAAATTTGAATCCTTGAATTTGAATTTTAATCCAATACTTTGTATTACATTGATCTTGGTCTGGTGGAGTTTGAATCCATGTGTAGTTGGCAGCTTTGGTAATCCAAACGATTCTCATTCAACAAGAATAAGAAAAAGAAAAAGTTTATTTTCCTAAAATACTATGAAAAATACAGTAAACAGTATAGCATGGTTCTTAAAACTGTCTGCCAGAAGTTTGGAATACAAATTGTTGAGAATACGTGTGTGTGTATTGTATACATGCTAATCAACAAAATACAGCTACTCAGAAACCCTCAAGGTCAGCCATTAAACTGCTCGATCATTAAGCGATGATACTCACAAGCTAATCTACAAAACTCCACAATTCTGGACCAGTCGGGACCATTAAAGATCTGGATGGCATCATTATAGTCGAGTGGAACTCAGAGAGCTCGGGGCATCTTCAGAAAAAATGGCACACATTGTGACACTTCCCAAACCCACCAATAGGATAGGGTTTAGCATTGAGTGACAATAGCTTAGTCCGCATTCGAAAAAACCACCTAACAGCCTGGAAGGGGGCCATCAACAACCAATCATCAAGTTTTTTCCTTGTATTGTGCATGAACTCATGGGAATGCGTATTTGTTTATGGAACTTTTTGAGGATTCGGAGTAATGTTTTAAGTTGAGACCTTACAAGTAACACCTGGGAAGGGTAGGTATTTTTTGTTAAGAGATGGTTGCATGCATAGTTGCAGTTTCTTGAATCTATAACTTTTCTTCAGGGTTCGTTCGGAGGCAGTCCCGGGCAGTCCAGGTCTCGAGTAATCTGGGACTCGTGACGTCACCAGAGCCGCTCTGGACAGTCCCATGTATCTGGTTGTCCGAACGTACATTGTCCGGCAATGGAAGCCTCATTAGAACCTCCTCCTGAGGTGTAACCTTAGTTTTTTTTACTATCATTCGAGACCAACACAACTTCAGACTCAATCTCTGATAAATCAACTCCCCCATGAAAATATCTTCGTCGTCGTCCGAAAAATAAACATACTACGTCACTATAGTTGAAATCTCCTCCATTAGTTCATTTAAAAAAAACTATTCCAAATGCGATTGTTGCTAGATGCACCTTCAGAGACGCAAAATCGTGGCTATTTTCTACTTTGAACAGGGGTCTATGTCTATGTTTTCTTTCGCCTAGTGACATACAGTAATACATTCATTCTCACCCAAGATTATTTTCACCTGGATTTTCTTCCGTGTCTGTACTATTTCAGTTTCCCCCAAACTTTGAACTTCCTCTGTCACAGATTTCCATTTAAATTCAAATGCTTTGCGAGCCATTTTAGTTGTTATTTCTGAATTTATAGAATTTAAGGTTTCTTCTTGTATTTTTCTGTAATACTTTATTCAACATTATTTGAAATTCCCGTCGAAATGAACAGGACGGTTTCCCTTATGGACTATGAATTTAACAGAATAAATAAATCGAAATTGCGGGTTGTAAATATCAAAAAGTGGGAGGATAATATTCGGGAGTTATGAAAAAATTCGGGTCAGCCCTACATTTCCAGAAAAAATAAAATTCCAGTTCCCGGGAAGCTGCCTTCCCAACTGCTGCACGGGTGTGTTGTACCTACCTACTTTAAATTTGATTTAGTTTCGAAACCATATTAGTTTTTCAATAAAATAGTCATTTGAACATAGACCCATGATCGGCCAACATCTTCAACTGTCACAAGGTGGGACAGCAAAACGGGCTGTCGGGAGTTGAGGGTCAGGGCAAAGTGAATGTAATTCGCATGCTCCGGACTCCGTTACTCTCGACCAAAGCTAGCTTTGGACGAACCT
This sequence comes from Adelphocoris suturalis, assembly GCA_030762985.1. Lineage (NCBI taxonomy): Eukaryota > Metazoa > Arthropoda > Insecta > Hemiptera > Miridae > Adelphocoris > Adelphocoris suturalis. Next base: position 89,833,426 of record CM061044.1, read on the forward strand.
GGACTGCCTGTCCGAACGGCAAAGCTCTCGTCCTGGATTACTCTAATCCTCTCCAAATGGCCGAAAGTAGGCATGGTAAATCGCGGACTGTCTCACCAAACTAACCCTGGAGTTGGGTTGGTAATTCTGTTGTATCAGATAATTATTGCATGTCTCTCAAGTGGTTTTTTATGCGATGTGGACACATATTTTATGTTTTTGAAAAGATAATTATTTTTCCAGGGACAGATTCAAATCTCAACATTTACTCCTAATGAAGATCAAGGTGAAACCGAACATTACGCCACCTTTCAGGAAAAACTGAATACTGCTTCTACTCCTACAAATACTTCTACTACCTCCGTGAGTACTCACATTAGTGTTTATAGTTTTGGTTTTGTATTAAGATTATTCTGTTGGCTTACTGCGCAGTTAAAACGAGTTCCTGATAAAATAAATAAAATGTAAATAAAAAAACAATAATTTTTTCTGGACAAGTTCAAGCATTTTTTACTCACGCTTTAATGGGTATAACCAGCCCATATAACGGGTATATAGGCCTTATTCTCGTGACGTCACGTCTGGAGTAAATTTGTGTTTCCGCCTAGGTCCCCCATGATCTGGCAGATGTCAGTAAATCGCAACTCAACTAACCTATTTTTCATAGGAATTTTGCCTTCTTTCATCAACCTAATACGGGGTTATAAAGCCATTTTTCAACGTTTTGTTTAGCGAAAGGAATAATGTAGTAATAAAAAGTTCAATTCAATTAAATAGTCGCAATCGTCATGCCTGCCAACGCCAAATTATTGGTTGTAGCCATCGATACCTATCTAGAGGTGAACGAGTTTTTATTTGGACTAGGTACTATTGCAGTTCATCAGTTTCCAAAACCCCGGATTAACCGGAAAAATAATGAAGAATAAATTATTGAAAATCCTAAGTTGTTAGTACTCCAGTGTAGGTAGGTACAAAGCTATTGTGTAGGCAGTTTCATCGGCGTTTTAAATACATAGGTACGTTCGTATTACTGTAACTGACGAAGCTTCACTTGTTACATTCAATGAATAAAATGATAGATTTGATAGTTTGTCGAAATAAGCAAGGCAGGTTGTTGGTACACCAAGAAACGAAACAACTTAGGTAGGTAGTAGGTATGTGCGGCCTACCAGAGTCACTGGTACGAACTAAATCACTCGCGACGAAGTTGTGGAAACCCATTTTAAAACGGAAGTTAGTGATATTCTCGAGACTTGGACACTAGCGCATCCTTACATCGAGGCAAGCAAAATCGAAAAAACGTCTATTTCCACGAAAAAATGAAGAGTTACAATGTTAAATCGATTTCGACGGTTAGGTCATCATCAGTAACAAATAATAACTTATTGTTATATAATAACGTTATTCTTTGTTACTGATGATGGCCTAACCGTCGAATTCGATTTAACATTGTGACTCTTCAATTTTTCGTGGAAATAGACGTTGCAAAAACTTTTGCAAACGAAACAAAATGTTCGCAACCAAACCAGTCATGACTGTTGCCTTCATTCTTCCCGCATACTAGCGCAAACACAAGGAAACACGCTTGGAAGAAAGCCCTCCGAGTTACTCGAGACCTTTGTACATAGGACGTCTACGCTTCGGCAATAGAGGGACAACGTATTGGAATTGCCCCAGGGGGTGTTGGACAACCCAAGCATTAGAAAAAAATAAATAAAAATAACCGTATTCAAATCCGTTCCAGGACCAAGAAAAAAATCATGGAGAGTGTGTGCGAGTGTGCGTTTGGGTTGCTAGGGTAGGGTAACTGTTGGTGTTTTTATCTCTCTGGAGCTCCTTCATATCCCTACCCAAGTCAAGGTCGTACATTTTTGTTGTGCAACCTGGGCACCCTGTGGGTGAACAGAGGGTGGCAGAAAGACCCATTGGCGATTAGGGGGGAGGCTCGTGTCAACGGATCTCCCGACCATTTTTTAACGTCTCCCTCGTTATGGCGTGTGCAGACGACGCCAGTTCGGAGGCAAGTCAAGTTGGCCATCCAAGTAACTTGGACCAAGTGCCGAACCAAGTAGTATTCAGACGTTTTATAACTTGGCCCAAGGGAATTCAGTTAAACTTACTGAGGTGCTGGTTGAATTTCTGTTTAAAACCCCAATCTTCATTACTGTGGCCATAATAGGAAACCACTTCATCTGAGGACTGTACACATCTTCTGATCCGGCTCCTGAAGCAGAAGATTTTTCGATTTTGTGGCTTTCTTGATTGTATGTAGCTCTCAGACTTTTTATTTTATTTTTCGCGTCCTTGACGGTAAACCCTTCTACATTCATTTCACCAACAATCTTCACTAGTGCAGAATGACGCGCGTCTTTATTTTTATATAAATTAGAATGCATGTTCCATAGAACTCCATTCTCCATGTACAATTCCACGAACTTGAACGTCAAATCTTCATTCCACTTTGGTGGCATTTCGGAATAAAATTTGGAACGTCGCTGTTCGTTAAAAGTAAACTAAGTAGGTAGGTTGTTGCGCTTGAATACAACTGCTACGTTGCAAGTTTGTCAAATATCGAATCAGAAAATGTGCTAAATGAATTAAAAATCAGCTGTAAGGAAAATAACCTTGAAATTCATTCTTCTGAAGGTTAAAATTCATTAAGACTGACGGCATTGTGAGTGCAGTTATTACACGAGTTTTGCAGTTACGCTAATTTGTGGGACAAAAAAGTTATCAAGTATCAGTGCTAGTTTCTACAGATCTTACGGCAAAAGTTCGTGCAGGTCGACCAAGATTTCCACATTCCGGGAATATAGGTTGAGACTTGTGTACAGGGGCTCTTTAGTATACCTAGCACGGTGGTCCTCGATCGGATTTGACCTCAAAGTGCCCTTCAAATTTTCTTTCGAAATATGATTTGGGAATATGTTAGGATTATAATTCAGCAAAAACTAAAATCAAATATTGAGCCGTTTTTTTTTTTTTTTTAAATTCAGTTTTAGAATTTTTAATTGATACTTTAATCATGAAAATACGCTATAATCGCCAAAATTCAGAAAAAAATATTCTTTATGTGTCATTATACAATAGAATCTTCATCTAGTTTCATAGTTCTAACCTATTTTGTGATCAAATATAATTAGAAAAACAAAAATAACATTTTATTGAACAAAATAATGATTATATTTGCATGAAGCTCTTAATAAATGCCTGTGAGTATGCGTGTATTATGTGCGTGAGTGTCTATGTGTACGCTTGTGTGTGAGTTTATAATGATTCATTATATAAATTTTAACATAAAATATATATCTAAATTGAATAGAAAACAAAAATAATGGCATTTTAACATTTTACGAGTACATATGCAGAGAATTATATTCGCATACAGCTCTTAATAAACGTTGTCCATACTCAGAATTGATTCGCGATACTTAATATTTGGCCCACGTCGCAGAAAAATCATGATGCACGGCCTCCACAGCCTGTTCACTGTAAATGCCGAGGCCATTTCCGCGTTTGGTACAAAATTCTTCCACAAGAAAGAAAACCGTGTGAACTTTTGGAGTGACTGGAATATCCAAAGATAAATATGATGCTTTGAATTCATTGATGTATTCAATGAATTTTGGATCCAGTCTGACAGAGAAAGATGCTTTGACAACTTCATTGAACTTCTGTAAAGCATCAACGAATTCGTTCAAAAGAAATAGTTGCCGCATTTTGCTACAGAAACTTGATTTGTTCCGTTCAAGCTGTAGCATGGGTTGTTTTAATTACGTTGACGCTTTTCAGAAGTTCAATGAAGTTGTCAAAGCATCTTTCTCAGTCAGACTAGATCCAAAATTCATTGAATACATCAATGAATTCAAAGCATCATATTTATCTTTGGATATTCCAGTCACTCCAAATTTCACACAGTTTTCTTGCATGTGGAAGAATTTTTTACCAAACACGGAAATGGCCTCGAATTCTCTGCATATGTAAAATATTAAAATGCCATTATTTTTATTTTCTATCCAATTTAGATATATATTTTATGTTAAAATTTATATAATGAATCATTATAAACTCACACACAAGCGTACACATAGACACAGACGCACATACTACACGCATACTCACAGGCATTTATTAAGAGCTTCATGCAAATATAATCATTATTTTGTTCAATAAAATGTTGTTATTTTTGTTTTTCTAATTATATTTGATCACAAAATAGGTAATGACACATAAATAATATTTTTTTCTGAATTTTGGCGATTATAGCGTATTTTCATGATTAAAGTATCAATTAAAAATTCTAAAACTGAATTTAAAAAAAAAAGGCTCAATATTTGGTTTCAGTTTTTGCTGAATTATAATCCTAACATATTCCCAAATCATATTTCGAAAGAGGTCAAATCCGATCGAGGACCACCGTGCCACCTCCCCTCCAGGTTTCCTTTCCAAATTCGATACTTAATTATCGGTGATGGAGTTATCACCAATGACTCTCCTTGCAAGGTCATCTGCACACTCATTGCCATGAATACCCACATGGCTCGGTACCCACGTAAAAGTTATGGTTGAGCCCTATGTCATGGCCGTGTTGGTTTAGTACTACTCAAGAACTTGTGTCCAAAACCGTACTAAAAAAATGATCCTACTCAAATTAAACTGAAATGTGCTAAAAATCGATGAAAATATGAAACAAAAAGGATGAGACCGTTGCAATAGTTTTTTGTATATAAGAATATTGTCAAAAAAGTTGTTCGTCATAATTTTGAGTGTTAGTCCATATCAACTCCATATATTACGATAATTGTGAAATGATTCATCTTTAATAAGGTAGGTAAACACGTTTTTATCAATTAATCTTTTATCAACGAATTGTTATCTATTTCATTCATTTTGAAAGACTCGTCTGAACTAGCTGCGTATCACTTGGGGAAATATATGCAACATGGGCAACATGCGTAAGTCTCCTGTCATGTCATTCACTGCATTGAATTTGAGTTGATCGCTCTACAGTTACATAGTGATGCGATGGAGCCCGAAACATAAGCAGCGTGAAGCATTGTAGCGGCATCCCTCTTGGTGATGTTCACTTTTGTACATACATACTTTCTGCCAGTCTTTCCCACAGAAACAGTCGTTCATCCCCAGTTTCTATTTAATTTACGTCATGTCGTGTTCTGATTTCTTTTCTTCCATTTTGTGACTACTTATTACATATTTAATGGTTGTGTTGTACACTGGATTCCCCAGCTAAGAAACTATAAGACGAGCTGCGAAATTGAGTGCCACACAAAAAAAAAAAACAAAAAAAAAAACAATAGTTTTTCAAAAGGTAAGTATGTAATCTCTACTTAGTTCTCTTCGTGTTCTTTCCTTAGATTTCTGCAATGGATAACTTTTGTGTATTAGAGTTTCAAACTTTCGATGTAGGAATTGGATTCAGTGCCCATGAAAACCCCCGACTGCAAATTTACAGCTAAACCTTCTAAGGGTTTGGAAAAACCGATGGACAGAAAATGAATTGAGGTCATCTGAGGCATGTCAGGAAAGTAAGAATACCCTCCTCAGCCATAGACATTTTTTTCTCTTTTTTTTTCTTCAACTTTGGGCACTCAAGCGACTTAAGGCAGGACATAACAGCCAAATCAAGATGAAAACGGTTTCAGTAAGTTAAAAATTGTTAGCAGGAGCACTTATCATACTTTCAATGATGGAAGATGATCCTCTTGATGATCATCTTCCATAATTGAAAGTATGATAAGTGTTCCTGCAAACAATTTTAATATTTTGCTAATTTGAACAAGAAAATTAGCCCCTCTCTGCCTTCAGCAACATGTAAAAGATTCACCGCCTGTTAACCATAATAAGAGGATGGGTCCCCCTAACAAAGCATCACTATAATATGACTTATACGCAGCTCTGATGAGGCCTTATGTGGCGAAAGCGCTTAGCTGGAATAAAAAACTACAAAATACGAGAAGCTGATTACTCTCGCCCTCTACAACCCTAAGGTATCATCCACACATGCGGAGTTTGGCGAACTCCAAGCAAAAGTTTGCCAAATATCCACTAGTGTGGACGGATGTTCGCTATTTGCCAAACCGTAAATGTTCGGGGTTCGGGATGCTCCGTCCAGTGTCGTTAAATTGTCTGTTTCAAAGGAGTCAAATGTTTGCCAAATAGCGAGCATCACCTGCATCATCCACACATTCGAGTCGCTTCCCGAATAGTTGGGGCCTCTGTGATTCACACTTGTCCTGGGTTTTTCCCAGCTCTCCCGTTCTCTGTCGCCATTGTTTCGTTTTCGCCCTTCTTTGTGCGTGCGTTCAGTTTTTGTTTTGTGCGGTCGAGATGTCAGCCAGATGGAGTGGACTAACGAATCCGTCATTGCTTTCCTAGAAGCCTAAGAGCTGTAGGAAGTTCTGTGGAATGCATCACATCCAGAGCACAAGCTGAGGAATGAAGTCTACGATGTGTGGAAACGCCTTGAGAGAAAACTGGGTGGAAAGTGGTCAGTGATAAAAATTAAGAAAAACTACTATGTTTGTCGTTTCTCGAGACGAGGTTCGTGCTCGCCAAACCCCGCATGTGTGGACACCCCTGCCTCGCTTCATGGCGAATACCGAATCGGCCGACCGCGAGTTGCTTGGGGTTCGACTAACATTCGGTATTTGCCAAACCCCGCATGCGTGGACGCACCTTAAGCGCGCTGCCATGTGACAAGGGAAAACTTGTCTTGCTATAGAATTCACTAAGATTCTCTTGTAATGATACTCAGATATTAAGGAGTACAGATAGAATAATAGTTACACAGATTTAAGGCAATGATTGTATGGTTTATTCACGAAACTAAATACGATTTTGCTCCAAGAATATTGCGGGAATTCCTTGCCTTGAAAGAAGTTATCAAGTTTAACTTTCAAATGTTATAGAAGACACCGCAAGGGGTATAGGTAAGAGGATCAGTCAAGGATAGCAATCAGGATAGTATACAGATGTTGGGAATCAATAAATGAATATCAGATTTGTGGTAATGAGACTGAGGAGTCAGTTTACCGTTTTCTTGAACGCAGGAGGGCTAATGAGTTCTCTCTCCTTCATTCGGATTTCGCGCTGTCGTGCACCTAGTGGCCTCGCATAGCAACTCACTGGTTGCTTTGTAACATTGTCGACTGATAGGATGTGCTGTGTGCAATGTTACAGACATTTTCTGTGCGATCAATTTCAGACATCCACTCCTATCCTATGATATGTGCGTGGATGTCAGGAATTACATTCTGATCAGGGTGTGGTCGCTGCTGCCTGGATGGGTGGTGGAAGGATGAGGGTTAGGCAGGTCTGCAATCCTATGGCGATATAAGGCTTACAAAGTGCTTACATAAATATGTTTCTTACTTCATTACATGTTGTGCCTAATTGGGGCTCTCATGTATTTCATGATTCTTCCCAATTTCTGACGTCGGTATAGATTTTGGATCGTTTTGGGTTTTCCGTTTGTGCGTTTTTGGCGGGGACTTAGATTTTGTTTTCACTGTTGTCGTTTATTCCTATCGGTTGGCCTTTGTGTTTGGGGTTTTGTGTTTAGTATAATTTTTGTTTGAATTAGGTTTTTGTTAGGTTCCGTTTTGTTTATTTCTGTTATTTATTTACTTGTTGTTTATTTATTATTTATTTGTTGATTTATTTATTGTGTAATTGCAATTTTTTATTGTAATGTTCTACGTTTATTTGTTTGGGGCTGGTACCTACGTCAGGTTTGTTTGTCCGGTGTCCGGTTCATCAGTCGGGTACATTAGAGTGATGTTTCTGGTTCATCAGGTGTTCTATTTTTGTTGCGGGGTGATATAGGTTTTTTTAAATTTTGTGAAATTTTGGGGGATTTTTAAAAACCGTTTTCAATTTTTTTTTTATTGACATTTTATGTATTCTTTGTTATTTAAACCCTACACGGGGAAATCGTATGCCAGTAGTAAGGGTTGGGCTTGTTCACCTGTCCCCTACATGGTCTAATACTATTTGGCAGGCGATTAGAATTTAATTTTTTTGGATATAATGTTTATTATAATTGAAAACCATTCTTTGGGCTTAAGGTCAGAGCTCGAGGAAAATCCTCGCTGGCTGGCATGTTGGTTTGTAGCCCCTTCAGAGGTTGTAACTTTCTATTAGGCAATTTTCCTAGCGTATTTGTTGCTTCTCAACCCCCACATAACTTTTTGTCCTGTTTTGTTCTTAACCAGTCTCTGATAAAATGTGTCTGCAGCAATGGTTCTCCTGGGGAAATATTCCTGTAAAATTGTGTATGGCATATAGCTTTAAGTGAGGTAGTACCCACATTTGTTTATTAACCTTCTTGATAATGCTTACCTAATTGCTCAAACTTATTTCATACGATTGCTTTTTAACTGTGAATTGCTTTCTTTGTTCACTCCGTAAATATTCAACATTTTGGTCTCACTTTTTACAGATGACTAGTGATAACATAGTGAAACCTCGTCGAACCACCTGGACTGAGGAATCTATGTGTAAAGCGACTGAAAGTGTAAAGAAAGGATTGCTCAGTGTTGGGAAAGCTGCTTCCGAGTTCGACGTACCTTACCATACATTGAGAAGAAGAATAATGGTTGCCAACGGCTTACCTGGTCTACGTCAAACGTCGCCTAGTCAAGGAACGTCAGAATGTTACACAGAGGAAATGGAAATGGTTGGACACGAATCAAAGGATGTGGTAAGAAGATCAGTTTTTACATTCTGTGGGAAAATCATATTCACCACTCATTTAACTTAGCAGCGTCTAAACCTGTTTACGGCTGGCTGAAAGGTTTATGAAACGCAACCCTTATTCAACGATTTTGGGATCATCTGAGGAAATGTTTCCTAACTAACCCATAGAAATGTCTAAGCTCGAAGAGGGGTACTTTTCTCTCCGAATTTATACTTATACAAGAAGCGTGGATTTTTTTTATTAGACTCTCAGTTGAATTAAGACTAGTTACAGTTTAACTACGAAAGGTGCTAGAGAAGTCAACCTCATCAAGACAACCCTTCATCAGAAAAAAGAGGAACAATTTAATCGCTTATAATGTCGAAGAACATTCGATATCTCCTCAATATCAAAAGCAAGTATTTGAAGCTCGATATTAAAGTTGACCTTTCACCTAGTTGATATGGCGAAGTAGATTTTGCCAATTGTTTCGTGAATAAGAAAAATTTTCTCAAATGGTTGCAGCGTCACTTCCACCCAAGGACAGGATCTATTTGGATTAAGCAGGAGTTACGTAAGAGGCCAGATGGCATGCCCATTATCCCAAGGTCCATCGGTGAGTCTTTGATATAGGATGCTACTGAAGTTTTTGAAATGGCTCCAGAACTCAATGGCTGGCTGAAATGAGTTCCACGTTTTTGAGATGGATTTTTGGCGCTGACTGAAATGTGCCTGTGTGAAGTGACAAGGGCTGTGATGTGGTAGTAGCCAAAATGAGCCTGTTGTTTGAAAGCTCCATGAAACGTTTAAAAGCTGCTCTGAGTTATTCTATGAGTTGTTTAGTGTGCCTGGATGCACGATCACTATGTTCCATTAGTTTTTGCTCTTTTGCTGTGAGTCGTTCCACAGCTAACTTAACCGAGAGCTTACTCAGAACACACCAGTGTTTATATACTCGCCGAAACATTGCTGGAATATCAGATGGAGACCTACGCTAAATTAACGTATCCCACACCGCAATGGATGGTAAGAGCCTTCGATGGCATCTGTTTCATCACTGCAGTCAGCTACTTATGCTTTAGTAAGTAGTACTTATAGTGATGTAAATGTACATTTCTTCGATGAACACTACTCGAAGGGGCCATTATGACGGTAGGCTGTTCTCAGTCTGCACAAAAAATGGGAAGGGAAATGTTGATGCCACTGGGGCTATTAGTACGCACGACACGGTTACATCATCTGCAATGGCAGCATCAACTAGGGAAGCAGTGAGTGGCTGAAATAGCAGCACTAAAGTAATAAAATATCAGAATCATCGATGGACAGCACACTTTCGTTTGTTCCTTTCGTCCCAGAAACATTTGGATCAAGCTGAGGAGTAGAATAGTTTTTAAACGATTTTGGGAAAAACGTTGGCCGCTTTTGAGCACATCACTCGGGATATTTTCTTGTGGCAGCTTCCAAACGTTGTCCTACCATACAGAAACCTTGCAAGCATATTAGGGCTTATCCCATTATCAGCATTTATAACAAAAATGTTCTTTCTGTCAGTTTTGATATTATTTTAGTTATTGGTGTTTTAATATTGTTATGATAGTCAAGATCTTGGGATCATTCTGATATGTTAAATAAATCATTAAATAAATCCTGTTTACTTTAAAAATGAAAAAAAGAATGGGTTAGGTTCTTGTTTTATTGAAAATTCATCCCTTGTTTTTCATTTTCCTACTTCCTATTGTTTTAGCTAGCAATTGTATTATTAAAACAACACCTACCTTTTAGCATGGAACATGCTTTTGCCATCACCTTACTGGCCAAAAGCGTCACGAAAAACTGTCTCACAAATTTTCTTATGAGTTTCACGTAGAACGTTGGTTGGGAAATGGAACTTCCGCAATGTTCATCACATAGAAATCGTGGTTTTTTTTTTTCAACACATTTTATTATTGTTATTATTTTTACGGAATCGTCAGAACTCAAGACTTTTATTTTATAATCCCATACTGTGCGCACCATTATTTGAAGTGCAAGTAGTTTCGAGTGCCCAACCTACCTATACATAGGTGATATCAGATGTTATTTCTGCCACTTGGAGCTGCAAAGAGCAGATGTTGATTACCTCATCCATTCATCCTTGAATTTAGCCCTGCATGCTACTTTCATATATTCACTTAATCTTTCGCTCGGTACCTACATAATAAATGGTGGTTAGAGGATGCTAGGACTAAGACTTGTGGTTTTTCTGGTTTTAGCTAATTTTTGAACAAAAACAAATGAATAAATAATTAAATAATGAGAAAAAATTGTATGGCTAAAAACTAAATTGAAAATTAATTTTTCCTAAATTTTCTGTTTTGAACCATTTTGAAACGAAACGATTCTTGGGGCTCAACACTTTTTCATGTATAGGTCCTTATAAAAACATACCAATATGTATATATATATATATACCATACATACCTATATTATGGACGATATCCCTCCTCTCTAAAGATAGCCAAAAATGGCTTAATATCGTTGAATTGCTACTTTTCAGCAAAAAATTACTTGGAAAGAGTAACAGATTTATATTTCTATGTTTCTCTTCCTATCCCCATAGAACCCAGTGTTCCAAGGTGATCCTCAGCGTCAGGTGAGTTCAGTGTCATTGTTTACTGTTCAAATGGCAACACTACTATTTATATGCATCATCATGTTATGTTTTTGTCCTTAACGCATCTACAGTTTGTTCTGTGCAAAATACTAATAACACCAATATTTTCGTACTACCGAACTCTTACCTCTGTAAAACCCTGTGCAACATGAACTTGGAAGGAAGAGAGTCTTCTTTTCCCCCATGGTTTTACCTACCCAGTTTCTTGATGGTAGGTGGTTTCGTAGCATGGATGATGATTCTTCCATGATTATTTAGTTTCTGGAAGACATTTGAACTATGAATGTAGGTAGGGTTTAGTGCCGCCTCTGGCTTTTAGCGTTCAGCCACTAGGATCGATATGCACGAGAGGCCTATAGGGAGGATGGTGAATGTGGCAGGTCTGGAAGGAGTTGACCAAGGGGTGTCCACAGGGATTTGTACTTGGCCGATGGCTTTGGAATGATCTGTTCGACGGTATACTTTGGGCCCTGGGGGCTTTGGGGGAGATTGCGGGCAAAATTTATTGCATATACTAATGATCTAGTCATTCTAGTCAAAGGGAACAGTAAACGAGCTCTTCTGGAGTTGGAAGCGGAACAGCTGAAAGCACTCTGTTGCAGAGTGTAGGGTCGTGAAACTTGCAATGGACAGGGAGATAATCGTAATCATGTTGCTGAAGGGATTCTTAAGCTCAGCTAGGCCCTCCTATTAAGGTAATAAGGGTGGATGGTAAAGAATGAAGTATGTGACGCAATTCAAGTACCTGGGAATAACTCGGGGAACGGCTGTATATATCTCCGCATGTCACATCTGTGTAGGGTAAGGCACTGGCTTCTTTTGTGAAAATATCCCGTTTGACTGGTTCTCAGAGGGGCTTGTCGTACCGGGATCTGATTATCATGGTCTGTTTCTTGGTATTTTGTTGTATGAAGTTCAGTTCTGGGCCCCACTCGCCTGGTTGGATGGAGGAAGCTGGGGTCTGGACATTGTTATCTAATACCGTTCCAATCATATTCCAAAATCTGTTCTGTTCCGGATTCCAGTGATTGCATTCAAGTTTGAGACACTCTCTTTGTCCCTTACATAATGATCATGAGGAATATTATATTTTTTACAGTTCGCGCACCAAGCTTTGAGTTCTTTTTTTCTACTGTTTAGTTAAAATCATGAACCGCATTCGCAAAATAACCACAGACTTGTGCGTTGACCTTGCAAGTTTTACTCACGTGGTTTCATCCGTAGCATTTGTAGCACATTGAGACACTGAGATAATCCTCGACGCAGCATGTGGTCCAAGAACATAAAGTCTCTCCTTGGACAACAATTTATTTCTGAGCTCAGGTGAATCCTCTTTCACTCTTATGTACAGATGCATGGACTTTCTGTCCAAATTTGAATGCGCTCTTTATATTCTGCTTTGCTGTGCCTCCTAAAGCACAGATGAACTGATCATCAAGATCCTGTGGCACTTTGTAAACTGCGAGTCTTTGCACTTTTTTATTCGTCAAGGATACTTTTATTCCAAGTCCTTCAGTTTTTTACGATCTAAAAGTGAAGTGAGGTTGTCTTTCAAAGCAGTCCTATCCAGAAGCCCTTTATTTCCAATCATCTTCATTTTCAATTTTAATATCCGTGGTTACAGGGTCAACTGCTTGTGTACCCTCGTTTTCTATTTCCGCCAGAGTTAGGGTAGAGCTCGGACTCAGGGGGTACTTCAAACAATAATGTCAGAGGGATGTTAACTTTTTTTGACTTTATGACTTCTGCAATAACTCTATTTTCGAAACCATGCCTACCTTTTAAGGGTTTTAGCCTCAAGGGAAGACTCGGGAGAGTATTTTCCTTGTCCTGCTTCGATAACCCATGCATATAACTCATTTGAAGGCCTACATCCATAACAGCTTGAACGATTCCTACCGTTAAGTCATTATAGAAGTTTGCGACTTACCAATTTTCTTTTTTTCCGCCTAAGCACAACTTTATAAATTCTTTCTTTTTTTTTATTAGCAGATTCACATACCTACCAAATGTATTTAGATTTTCCGCTTTTGGCAGTGGTGCCCCATTCGGAGATTTGTCAGGGTTTGCCATAACGTTGGATGTCGCCGACACTCGAACCCACTTGTCCTTACCGCGGCACTGTTGTTCAACTAACATTCGCGAATAACCGAGGTGTTTTGCTCTTGACAACTCGAAAGCAGCTGAACTCCCTTTCACAATAAGTCGGGCTTGTTCAAAATTTTCATTCATATAAAATATTCATGCAATTTTTTCAATAAAATGTTATGAAGAGAAAAGTATAAACTAAACAGCTGATGTAAATAGGTATTTATCTATGATTGTATTTTAATACCTTATTGTTATCTTAACTAATCATTCTTAAAAACGTATTGAAATATGTTCCTTCTTAGGCGCTGGATGCAAGCAGTGAACCGGTGAAATTGGTTACTACTGAAGATGTTCGAAATGAACTCCGCAAAATCCCCCCTTTAAAATTATCTTTGACACCTCATTGGTCGAAAAATTCAAATGCAATGAAGCTAAAGCGCACGTAAGTGAATTTTGTATTTATCAATTACCTATAGTTGTATCATACTTCTAAACATTATAATTTATCTCTTATATTATAAGTGGTGTCCCAAAAGCAACCCCCCCCCCCCCCCCCCCCCTCACCAATTTTTCCGAATCGAAGAGATTTTGTGGGGGTGCCTGTTGTAAGTCTTAAGGGTGGGGGGGGGGGGGGGGTTGGTTTTGGATACTTCGAAAGAAAATTTTCTGTTTTTTGCCAGTGAGACCACATTTTAAAGATTCGTAATTGTTGTAATTTCCAGCTTCAAACACGATGGTGAAACCATCAACAGTACTTAGAATATATTCAGTCTTTGCGTTTTTTTGTTGTCTGTTTTTAGGACTGAAACCCATGAGGAAAAAATCCGGCGAAGAAAAGATTGGGAAAAACTAAGGAAAGAGAAAATGAAGAATGGTGTGGATTCGCAGAAAAATCTGCGAACGAAGATAAAGTCGAGCTACGAAAATATAATGCAGAAGATGGGTGAATTCAGGCCAATCGGGCCAAACAAGTTCGTGCGACACCTATATCTTGTTTATTTGGTTTAGGAGAAATAGGTCTATTAACCCATTCGCCGCGAAGCCCGCGTTTTTCCGCAAATCCTTGCAGTGCCCTGAGCGCGAAGCCCGCGTTTTCCCAAACTGCGCCTGCATTCTCCTGCGATCTTCCGGAACTTTTTCAAATTATTTTTCAGTTTCTTGGGGACATACAAGATAGCATTCGACGTGTTTCAGTCCCCCCCATCCTGAATCCTCTCTCATCCGCGATAAACCATGTTACCTGTGGAGACCCCTTTTTCTCGTGATCTTTTGTCATTCTATGAGTAATACATATAAAAGTGGTGAGGATTCTTCAGAAATATTCTGAGAAAGCCTCTCGCAGTTATTTTTAGCGTCATTCCACTGTACACTTTGTTGATGTTCGGTTCTGTTCTCCTCACTTTGAGGCTTTTTCCAAAACTTTTTTCTACCGTCAGATTTTTCTTACCTTCGTTATTTATCTCGTAATTTCTATTTTTTCTTATTAGTAGTAGTGTATATAGTCCAGGTTTCAGTTTTTTCTTAGTTTACTTGTATATATAGCAGGTTTAGTTAGGTTTAGGAGTGTAAGTGTGAGTGGGTACCTACTACCTTGGTGGCACTTTTCGATAAATTCTTTTGGCTCTGACCTGGCAATTTCTCTGGACTTCTTGGATAATCGAATTCAATAACAATAAAAAACAATAACAATGGTATAGTACTGTAATGAATAAGTAATTATGTTTATGAAAAATGAAGTAATAATGAGACAAATTATGAAAACAATAAACTATTGATGAATTCGAGTTTATGAGAATATAATAATGACAAAAAAGGTACATACCCTTCAAACACCAAACATTTCTGTCCATAATATATTCCTGAACAACATGCAAAAAGAATTACGTCAAAAATAGAAGAATAGTGGAGAAACAAGAAAAACTAAAAGAGGAGGGCGAGCGTCACAGTCTCAAATATTTCTCCGCTACAAGGGGAGTTGCAGGTAAGAAAGGCTTCGCGCTCAGGGGACACGCAGTCGGTCAGGGCTCCGCGGCGAATGGGTTAAAGGAATCGAAACATTCTGCTCAGTTTAGTGTGGGTCAAATAACCGATCTATCTGAAAAAAGATAAAAGTAATTTTGACATTTTATGTTTTTACTTTGGCACATAAACGAAAAAAGCGTTAACAAAAAGCGTAAAAAAAAAACCGTAAAAAATGCGTTACGGTTGGTTTTCTGATGATTTCCGCTTACAACCGAGTCGTTGCTAGGGAAATGATACTTCGCCGTTTTTCATCCCACAAAATTCGTTGACCATTCGTTCGAAAGCTCTCAATTTATCCAACCATATTATGTGAACTACTGCGAAGTGCGTGGCCAACAAGCTGAGTTATGAGCATGGTTATTTGAATAATTGCGTACACTCAGGTGATCATTCTCAATAATTGATATTGTGAACATGATTGCAACCGCTTGTTAATTTCTGATGATTTCATTGAGCTGGTGTTTCGATGATTTGATTCATATCAGGTGATCCGAATATTGCGAGAACGGTTTGATTTGAGAAGCGGTGGTTAAATCAGTTTAATTTCGTATATGTAGCCTCTTTAGGACATTTACTTGACGATGCCCAGGGTCCGGATCAGATGAGTGGCTCTTAAAGCTAATTTCTATGCTTTACACTCTAGGAAGCTGTAATTTCGTATGTAGCATCTTAAGGACATTTACTTGACGATGCCCAGGGTCCGGATCAGCTGAGTGGCTCTTAGAGCTTGCATACGAGTCTGCAACTAAAGACATGAAATGTCCCAATGTGTTGCAGGCTCGTATACAAGCGTTTTGTTAAGGCTTTTTTCGTTTATGTGCCAAAGTAAAGACATAAAATGTAAAAATTGTCTTTGAACGGTTTTGATTGTATGAAAAATTCTTAAATCTGCGCTGATCCCGAATATATTTCATGCATTTACCAAAAACTGTTCCTTAATATTGTTTTCCCCAAAAAACAATACAAACCTCTACAAACCTTTTTTTGTTGCTTCCCCACTACCGGAGGTGGAGAAGCGTTTTGTTCTTGCAATAAGTTGAAAAATTGATGATAAATTTTGTTTCCGTGTCTATGTCAATTCCTTGTCCCGCCATAAACTTATACTGTTTTAGACCGATTTTGATGAAATTTTCAGTGATTTTGTGGGGTTAGCTCTTATATGGTTCCTTATCAATTTAATCGCCGTCGAATCAATAACGGCGCATTCGCAATTTGAGTATCTCATAATGTCGATTTCTTGACCTCTGGTATGATTTCGTTCAAACTCGAACGGTAGTTGAGTATCGGTTTCAAGAAGGTGCTAAATGAATTTCATCACAATTGATCGAGTAATAACTATTGCGCATGCGCAAAACTTAAGTTGGTTGACACACGTGAAACTCCGAGACCAATGTAGATACCGATTTTGATGAAATTTTCAGATGAGTTAGCTTCTTGGTGGCCTGATATAGATTTCATTGCCGTCCGATCAATAGTAGTGCGTGCGCATGTGCAACCATAAATTTCTGATAACGTAAATTAGGTTGTAATTTATTGTAATTAATTCCTTAAATCCATGCATGGCCAAACGGCTGAGTTGGGGGAGTCTAAGAGTGGATCTTCTTGGATTTTTCCGAAAGGGGGCATAAGCGATTTTAAAATTTTCTACTCCCACTCGAACCATGGGCTGGAGGGGGGGGGGGGGGGGTAGGAGCCCCTTTTAATTCACGTCTTTTTTTCGCCAAGTACTCCATTTTCTATCCGCTGCCACATTACAATTTGATTGAAAGCACTTCGTATTTCAATGACAAAGTTACGTTTCTGGAACTTTAGAACAAGATGGTGGCGTCAAAATTGCAGAAAGATGCTTTCTTCCCGGAAAAACCCGCGAAAATACAAGGGAAATGACGAAAAAAATGCATTCCCCGCTGTTTTTTTCTGCCTTAGATCGAGAAAATTTCGACAGTTTTTGCTCGGGTTGGTCTTTAAATGTTCGTAGTTGTTCCAATTCGGTCCCATTCGAGTTCTGAGGCATGAAATTGTGTTTTCCGATTGTAGTGAACGAAAACGTTCGTTTTCGAGCTAGTGCTCTTCCTATTCCGTCGAAACTTATGTAGGTCTGAACTTTGCCTTCGAACCTCTTGAAGGAAGGAACCTCTAGCGTTTGAAAGACATTTCAACAGAATAATAGATGGGGAAAACAAATACGTACAAACATTTAACATCCGACAGTTCTGTTAGTACCTCCTGAAATGTTCTTAAAACTAAACTTTTCGTGGTTTCACATGATCTTTATTTCATAGCCCTTCTACGCAGATAAATGGCCTATCTTTATTAAACCTAATAAACTTTTCGTGGTCCCACATAGAAAACGCAGCAAATTATTACACAGCAATTTATTATTTTTGTTTTGCCCCTTTTATAAGATTTATTTATTTTATTATTATTACTATTTTTTATTCATTTATTTTATTTATTTATTTTTTTGCCATTCCCTTGGGATTGTCTATAGAAAGGGATTGTAAGCAATTTTCAAATTTTCCACCCCCACCCGAACCATGGGCTGTAGGTCTCGATGGTATAGGGACTATATCCAGTCGCATCTAAACATCCCACACGGTGCGAGCGACAAAACCCACCCCTAGCGAGCGAAGCGAGCAACATCCCTTATAAACGCTGGATTTCAACGGTGAGGGAGGGGGGGGGGGGTTTCCCTACGAACTCGGGATGGACTAAATATTCCATAGCATCTATACATCCCACAGAGTGTGAGCGAAACGAGCAACATCCCTTACACATTTCAAACCACCCTTAGTGACCCACCGTTTCCAATCATTCTTTATGTCCCACTCAACAGTATAGACCATTGTATCTATATAGCCATACTGAGCGAGCGAGAAAACTAGGCTAGTGTTAAATAAGTAAAGAAGCTATACCGCCCACCCAACTTGGCAGATTTTTTCAACTCACCTTTTTGATGGGTTTCTGAGAATTACCGAGTCGCTTACTGTCATAATCACTGGTGAGTGGTCGGAATCAAGGCCATCATCTTCTGTGTGTATATAATTACACACAGAGAGGTTACACAGTAGAGACTCACGTAGTCTTCTTTCTTTGGAGTATATCTTGGTGGGCAGTATATAGCTGCAATGTTAATGGACCTACTTTTTAATCTTACATTTGCTGTTGAGACTTGCAATTTTTTCGGTTTCTTTTTTTTTGGCTGTTCTGAGTGTTTACTATTATTATAACCTTTGATATTTGTGTAAGATGTTCTTGTTAGATTTCATTCCGAGATCAAGCATACATTTATTTTTTCTAAATTGAGATAAATTTCTAGTTCTTTAGCTTTCTGTACTAGCCCGTTGGCATTCAATATAGCTACGTAGAGTGTGTTATGACGTTATGACCCATACTTTTTATGCGAAAGTTGTTGGTCTATTTTGTCGAACCTATTGAATAGAATTTGGTTTTCCCTACTTTGGTCTTCTAGTCTTTCCAGTACTACCTAGGGCTAGCATGTTTTCAGTAGAAACTTTGGCTTTTTTGCTCTCTCCAAACTTTTTTTGTAATTTGCGCATAGGTAGTTTTGTTTGTAGTTTTTCGGCTTAAAACATTTCATTTTGATATGCTCTCTCGTCTATCCGTTATGAAGGGTTTCCCTTTTATAGTCGATTTGTCTATTTCATCACGGAGCATTTGAAGTCCTTTGCCACCTCACACCCTCGTTAGTTTGCGGGGTGGTCCCCATTGCAATTAATACACTTCGGGAGAGATTCATTGCTTTTCTGGCAACTCGTCTGCATTGTGCTTCCAGCGCACTTGACACCCTGGTTCCATTTGGCAATACCTTGCGTATTATTAAATGATTGGCACTTTTTACACTGTGGAATAAGTGCAGAGACCTTTTTCAGGCGTTCAGTCTTAACCTTCAGGTTCAATATATGCTTGATTTCATGAATGTTTTTAATATCGTCCATCTTATCAAATGAAAGTATGTAAAGGGTAAGTTTTTTGAAGACCGTTTTTGGTACATCCTGTTTATCAAATTGTTTTTATTTTTTAACAAGGTTGACTGCTTCTAAAATTTTAAAACCCCTAATTTAGAGATCCTCTAGAATATCTTGAGGCGGCAGGGATGATGCTGTCCTCGAGCTACCACCTTAGGGCGATCAAATTTATTTTCGTATGTGTTCCACTGAAGATTTTCATATTTCAAGTTTTTGGGTCACAGAGCGATACGCTTCCTAATCTTGCAAGTTAATTTTCCAAACATTGTTGTTGAGAGCAGTTACTTTCCACTCATCACAGATTTGATTATAGCCCTTAATTTCGTAAAGTCCTTAATACCGATAACATTAATAATTTTTTTTTTTTGGGAGAGAAAATTTATCTTTAGGTTTGATAGGCCGGCCTCCTGAGATTTATGCTCTATCTCAGGTGAGGTGTTGGCATTCCGTTTTTTTTTTTTGTTTTTACTCTCTAGTTTTTTTCAAGATCCAATTGGTTTCTCTTTCTGGTAATACGCGAGTCTGTTACCTTCTGTTAAACACCCGCATAAGGATCTGCTGCGTAAAAAAGCTCACCTATGCAGTTTCGGATGTTTGGGTCCTGAATTCGGGCAGCGACTTTCTGGTATTGTGAAATCCGAGCCTCCGCTTGCACGACTATTTCGGGGATCGACACTATCAGGCCTCCATTATCGTCTGTCATTAGGCCAAGAAAAAACTAACACACTATTATTATTCTATTATTTATTACTGTCAGAGCCGGCCCGAGCCATTTTTTTACCCATGCGGAATTTCTGGTGACGCCACCCCCCCAAAAAGAGCGAATTTGAAAATAAAAGTGAAGTATTAAATTTGGAAATTTCCTGTATTTCTTTTCAAATGACCTTGAGTTTCCTATGAGTTGAGCAGATTGTGAATAACACGATAAGACCGATGAGTGGTCAGTTGAAATGAGCTTGCTGTTTTCTTACAGAATATATAGATACAGAAAAATACTAGGTAACATATTTGTAAATAATTCTATTCATTCAATAATTAACATTCAATATGCATAATTTCAATTTAATATGCCGGGGGCGCCCCTACTGTCCAGCGCCCCAAGCGGCCGCATGGTTTGCATGCGCCTCGGACCGGCTCTGATTACTGTTATTGTTCAGTAATACTGCACAATGTTTCTCCTTCGGAGTTTCGCACAAGACTCCGCGAATGGCATGGTGTATTGAAAAATACGGCAGTTATGAGTCTTCAAAACTTTGTATCTGTAAATCATCAGCTCGATTTAGCTGGCCAATGATCCCTTTTCTCCTGGATGAATTCTTCTTCGTTTATTTTACAAACCACCCACGATTGTCTAATTTTCCCATACATATTTACCTATTTCACATACGTATTTAATTTTATATTGAATCCTGGTTTACCTAATGAGATTTGAGCATTATGTTTTCCATAGCAAAAGACGACACAATACTTTTTCTCCTAGAAAACGTTGTGTGAATTTTGAAATAGGTACCTCGAGAGACTCCTGAACATGAAACCATCTGGTCTCATGTTTCCACGATTTCTCATGTAATTGCCTATTGAGATCCATTCAATACATGTGTATATTTCATTATTAAATTAATGTGTTAAGCCTACCTACATTTTAGTTAGGTATTTTCAATTGGCATAATCAAGAAATAATCTTTTCAGGTCATCAAGTCCCAATAAACAGAAGCCATGTCCGTTGTCGAAGAAGAAGGTTCTTACTCAACCACTAAACCCAAGTTCTGCTAAACTCAATTTCCCTTTGAAATCGTCCATACCAATACACGCTAACCATCTTGTGAAGATTAATGAGAGTATTGCTTCGATTCCGACTCACTCGTCCCTTGTAGAAGACATTTCTGAATATGCTACTCTCAATCCTACAGAAGACAAGGAAGAAAAAGAAGAGGATGAAACAACAGAGAAAGAGGTGACATCCTGTGATACAAAGCCCACAAACGTTGAAGAGTCTTCAGATCAACAATTGAAAGACTCCAAACCTTCCCGAAGACAAAGCATTGATTCAACCGATGACTTTAATCTGGAAATAGTTCGAGAATCAAGAAGAAACTTCCTCCTGTCGTTCCTACCAGATATGGACGAGGTAAGTAGATAGGTGCCTAATGGTACCCCTTAGAATTATTCAAATTGATCCCAAAAATTGAATTTGTAGAAATGAGGAAATCCCTGCTGTCAATTTTACTTCCTTTGTTCATAGACTTTATTTTTTTCCTTTTTATCTACCTTACTTTTATAAGGAATTTAGGTGCCCCCCCCCCCCCCCCCAGAGGTGCAATGGGGGCCTAAATCCTCATAAATCAGGTAGAGGAGGTAACAGGCATCCCGTCAGAGAGATACCCACCCCTACTAATAGCTTTTAATGAGCCATGTTGGGGGAAGGTTGATTTTCCTGTCACCAGGAATTCCATCCAACGCCAAACCAGCTGCCAAAAATGATCGAGAACAGCGCGTGGTTCCCATTGATTCCTCAACGGGACGCCGACAGCGCTATCTCTGGTGCTCTGACGGGAGCTTGATGGACCTCTCAGGAGGTAACTCTGTTACACTCCTCCCCTTAAAGACATCCTTGATTGAAGATCAAGGATGTTAACTGGGTGGAATAGTTAATAGGTAGCTGAGAACTCATGCTCATTCGTTCATAAATAGCTGCATTGGCGTTTTGGATGGGGAAATAGAAATTAAAACTGGATTGTCAATGAAGCTTCCTAAGAAGTATCTTCATTGAACAATCGGGACAAAACAGATTCTCAACTATGGAGACTTATACCTTAGGAAATTAAATAGAAATTGAATGAATGAAAATCAAAGAATGACGACTGGCTTATTAGGCACAGACACTGGCTGACTAGGCACAGTAAAATTAAATTGCCCAACTATGGGGACTTAAAATGTGCACTAACCTGGTAATTTACATATAGCAATACTCAGGTGGCATGAATTGAAATAATATAAAATGAATTTGCTCCAACTTAGGGGACTTAAATTGTGCACTAACCTGGTAATTGACATTATAGCAATACTCAGGTGGCATAAAATTGAAAGAAAATATGGTATATAAAATGGGAATAAAAGAGAAATTATAAGTCAAAGACCAATGAAATTATTTATATACCAAAGGGTGATAATGGGAATTCCTTCTGGAACCCCGGGCCATGTTTCTTCTGAAACATTAACGTCCCGAAAAATAGTGGATTGGACTACTAGGCGTTAGCCGTGCATAATCCAAACCACGCTCTGCTACCATATAAGGAATTTAGGTGCCCCCCCAGAGGTGCAATGGGGGCCTAAATCCTCATAAATCAGGTAGAGGAGGTAACAGGCATCCCGTCAGAGAGATACCCACCCCTACTAATAGCTTTTAATGAGCCATGTTCGGGGAAGGTTGATTTTCCTGTCACCAGGAATTCCATCCAACGCCAAACCAGCTGCCAAAAATGATTGAGAACAGCGCGTGGTTCCCATTGATTCCTCAACGGGACGCCGACAGCGCTATCTCTGGTGCTCTGACGGGAGCTTGATGGACCTCTCAGGAGGTAACTCTGTTACACTTTACAAATAACCATTACCTACATGCTTAATGAATTATACTCCAATTTGAGATATTTAAATTTTCTATCTCCATAGAGCAAATTCAATGTTTAAAAACGTATATTCAAAGATGAAAAATGATCCGAAAAAGCAAAACTTGTAGAAATGAGGAAGTGTCCAATTTTGTCCAACCTTGTGAATCGGAATGGTTCTTGAGAGTCTAGCGGTTCATGCAGCTTTAGTTCCTTCTCTTCCGCAGTGAACGCTGTCAGCACTTGTTCTCTCTAATCACTGGGTAACATCCCTTTGTCAGCTATTCCGCCCTTCCAGTTCTCATCATTTCTCACCACTTTTTCGTAAAGAGTAGTTTACTCGTCTTTTTGTATTTGTTTATCCATTAGGAAAAGTTGATTAGGGTCGGCTAGAGATGGTTGAGGAGGGTTCAGGTCTGCAGTGCCCCCCTAATCATCATTTCCCTATATCTAACAGATACAAAAAAAAAAAAAAAAAAAAAACATTGACCGCCCCCGAAACTATGGGCCTAACTTACCCTGGTACAGGCACGAGTGTATAAATGTGCATTAACCAAAAAAAAAAAAAAAACGCTGCAAATTATTTCACAAAGGTTTATTATTTTTTCTATTGAGTATGATCGCACGCCCCTGGCGCCGTTCCGCTTTGCCCATAACGCCGTACCCACCTCATGGTGCCACGGTGTATTATATGGCTGTTACTTGTAAAAGTAATATATATCCGTTATCCTACGTGCCTGGCGCCGTTCTGCTACGCCCCTGGTGACGTGCCGCTTTGCCCCTACAAGGCGCTGCGCCTCCTCCCTCTCCCCCCTCATGACCCTCTGCCAATGTTTTCATCATTCCACTAAGCGTGCCAGGCGTGTGCGCGTACTTCAGTCTAACACTCAAACCCTCGAAAAAGACCCTTTTTCACCTATTTTTGGCTCATAGCACTCATGGGTGTGGAGCGATCGAGCTGGCAAGAAGGTAGGACCAACTATACCCCAAGTGGAGTCTATGTGCGTAAGAACAGATTTTTCAAGTCAATTCTAAGGCCTTTTATGGCCCGGACGGCGGACGGACATTGCAAATTTGGATTCTACGCACTTTGAAACGTAAAATGACAATGTTTGAGGGGGGGTTATAAAAATTTTTTGCTATACGATCACATAGGCTTATTATTGAAAATAATAAACCAAAAAGAAGGGGAAAAAACAGCTTTACTCGGATTTGAACTCAATACCTTACTCTTCACAGTCCACCATGCTATACATTACACCACAGAGACCTACTTGTAACTGTTTTAATGACGGCCATGTATGACCGCTGAGTTGATGGCAGCACTGAGAGTGGAAGAAAAGGAACTAAAGCTTCATGAACCCCTAGACAATTCTGAATGATTCTAATAGACTTTTCCTTACTGTAATGTTAAAAGTTGGCCCGCAACTCAGTTTTTCCAAGGGTATAGGCAGTTTTAATTTTAATTTGCAAATTGAAGGGGAAAATCAAGTTTTAATGTTTAAATTTATTTTTTCAATAAATTTAATGTGTCTTGACATATGACTAAATCATATGTTCGTTGGTCGGTTTCTGTATATTTTCTAGCTATATGGAAACATTTCAGATCTTCCCGACTTCATTATGTCTGAGTTTTACATTTTAACTAACAAGCTTTTATTTTTCCTAGTGTTTCATGTTCGATTTTACGAGTTACTTTACTCTGTTATGCCAAATGTTATCTGCGAGTGCCACCATTCGATTCACCGTGAAAAATGACATATTCCCATGTTTCCTCCTTTCCCCTAAAGGCCCATTTACACTGAGCGCGTACCGTTTGCAAAAGGTCCGCCGCACCGCGCCGTGCAGAACGTTTACAAACGTAAAAAGGAGGGTGCGTTTACACTGCCCGCGCACGGCCAACCAAACTGTTGTTCTCGCGCAAGGAACGTAAGCATTCGCGGAAAAAGCAAAGTCGACGGAGTGACCGTGTGCACGAACGAACGCTGTTCACAAACATTATTCGGTGCGGGTGAGTGTTCACACAGTACGCGCACCATGTTCGTGACCGTTCACAAACCCTGTTTGCGAACGATGCGCGCTCAGTGTAAATGGGCCTTAATCAGAACCTAATCCTTCTCACTCCTAGAATGATCCTCCTTGTGAAGCAGTGTGTCTCCAATTTTTGCTTTTTTAGAGTGGTATAAACGCTTAGGTTAACTTTTTTTCTTTTTCAGATGTCCGCGGAGCAGAGGAAAATTTTCAAATCAAAGTTGATGAATTTGATATGTCCACAATAGTTTTTTTTTTCGAATAAATTAATTCCAATGTACTAACAAACTTTTCTTCGTACTATTTTTTGGTGAGTTTGTTGTTGTGTTTACTTGGGTAAATTATTACTTTTTGTTCTACCTCATTGTTGTGAGTTAGTTCATCCAAGTAAACGATGTTTCATTGCATACCTGCTTACCTCAGCCATACTTCCCCTAAATCTATTTATTACATATTTTCACTTGTATCGTGGGGGCCAGAATAAATGATAATCCAAAACTCAATCAAAGTATTTATTTTCATTTTCTCCTTTTTTCATACCACAGTTAACACAGATTGGTTTTGCAAATAATGTTAACTAACTAAAAAATCTATCTCGAATGAAAAAAATGACTAATTTTTATTCACAATTTCGATTACCTATAACAAATGTTTGTAATCGCCTAAAAATGATTTTTTAGCCTCCTCACACAATGATTATATAATTATTATGCGATTATATGACTATATGATTATATAATTATATGGGTATATAAACAGTATCATAAAATACTCTAAGATGACCGAAACCGGTTCAATTAAACTGACGTTCCCTCACAGGGGAAGAAAGGATCGACGTTTTTTCATCTTCCCTTCCCTCAACTCTGCAGGGACAATTTCGCAGGATTTGCCACCTAATTTATAATAAGTTATTTCTTAGCCTGCGTTGTTAGGTATATATTAACTCTAAGATGATTGTATTCCGAATTAATTTAAAAAATCGAGTTAATTTGAATTTCGACATTTTTGAAAATTCGTGGGTTGCAAATTTTTAATATTAACACGTTTCAGTGGTGAACGTATTTAGAATTGGATGATTTTTCTTTTACATCTATCTTTTTTTTTCTTTTTTTTATATCTATTATTGAATATTTCGGGAAATGATTGAACTTGGGTGAGTATGTTCTATTGACATTCTAGTTAAATATAACGAAGTTATATATTTATTATGGTGTATTTTTGGGATAGGGTCAGGAGAAAATTCGCGTTACGCTTTTCTTAAGGCCTAACAACCGATGAACAAGTTGAAGTTACTTCCTAGAAACGTAGTTATCTAGAAAAACGTGTAGCGACTAATTGGAGCAACAAGATATGGCTACTCTTGGAAATGATGTGAAACCGTATTTATTTTAACGAATGTGTTATTTGTGTAGGTATCAGAGGCATCTTGATGATTGTTTATGTATTTTTTAATATGATTGATTCACGAGGGTAGCTCAAATGCAAAAGAGAGTTTCTCTATGGATCTCTAAAGGTAAGGAAGAAATCAGAGTTATTTTGGATGATATTGGTAGTGGTGAAGCAGCGTCAACCTCCTGCCAGAGTGGCGTTGCCAGTGAGTGTCCACCAACACGAGTGAAAAGGAATTACCATCGTCTGTTGCACAAAGGGTTGTAATTGATTTTTTTTTTTTTTTTTTTTTTTGCAAATGAAGGCGTAGGCTTGATTGAAATTCTTCAAAGGTTTGAACAACGAGTTTGGGGAGTCTACTCTTTCACAGCCCCATAGTTTACTACTGGCATAAAGTTTTCTCAGAAGGTCGAGAAAGAGACCCAAATCACCGTCCTCGCACGAGTGTCACAGAAGAAAACATTCGTGCAGGTCGTGACCTTATTGAAAGTGAACGGCATCTCACAATTTCTGAAATGGCTTCAGAGATTGAAATCAGCTATGGGAGTGCTCAGAAAATCATCAATGATGAGCTTGGGTTCAGCAAAGTTTCAGCTTGTCTGACAACAGGATAAAAACATGTGTGCACGTCTCGACATTTGCCTGCAAACACCCTTTGCCCTGCCTGCCAGGGTCTAAAATGAGAGCGTGTATCATGTGGTTCAAGAAGCCGGATATTGTTACCATCAGACCCGATGGGTCTGCCATCGATTCAATTGTGGGAGCCCGATCGGGTTACGAGAACCAATAACTTTCGTCTTAGCTTGATAAGACCCATGTTTCCTGTCTCGTATTATGGGTCTGCCATAATTATGGATGTTCAGGTTGTCAGTTGTAGCTTGGACAATTGGCTTCATTCTCAGCCCCCCTCCCCCTCCCTCCCTCCATCTATGATGAAGGTATTAAAAAGCTCCCAAATCACTGGGATAAATGTGTAACAAAGTTGGGTGATTGAGTGGAAAAATACTATATATATATATATATATATATATACTCGGCGCTTCGTGCCTCGCCGGGGGGCTTCGCCCCCCTGGACCCCCGGATCTTTTCTCTTTTGTACTGCGTAGAAAACGAGGATAATTTGCTATGCAATTCTTAGCCTGAAAACGCTCAAAAAATAAAGTCGTTTTTTTCTCTTTTGTACATTTTTATTCGTTCATTTTACATAAAAAAATGGATATAAAAAAATTTGGATATAAAAAAATGTTCAAGCCTGGCTGGGATTCGAACCCACGAACTCGCGCTTCGCGTCACGGACGTTACAAAAAAAATTGTTGGGGGTCGGCCTAAGAATTGCATAGCAATTAATATATATATATATATATATATATATTTATATTTATATTTATGTCACTGATTGAAAATGACTCTAGGAGAGCTTGATTATGATCACGCAATTAGAAAAGATAACAGGAAAAACGTCACAAAACTATTTTTATATTTCGGCTTTTTGCCTTTTTCAAACTAACAAAGAAATTGAATAATTGTGGGAAATTTGTGTACAACGTTGACAAGGAATTTTGGTAACTTTGGAATCATCGTTTTATGTTGAGGCCTGGAGGATCGTAAGCACCCAAAACGTTGCTATGTGCTTTTTCTGATTCGTGAAGCAGTCTCTTGTTCTCGTGGGGTTTCATTTTTTTCAAAACTTTTATGCTGAAACAGTCATCGAACGTTGTGTTATGGGTTGTGGCATGTCGGCTTACAGGTCTTCATTAGCACTCACCACAGACGCTCGATGATTGTTAACCCTCAAGTTGAGTTGGGTTTCGGCCTTTCCTACGTAAAACGCAGGACACTACGTAAAACTGTGGTGAGTGCCAATGAAGACCTGCCTGTAAGCCGACATGCCAAAACCCATAACACAACGTTCGATGACTATTTCAGCATAAAAGTTTTGAAAACAATGAAACCCCACGAGAACAAGAGACTGCTTCACGAATCAGAAAAAGCACATAGCATCGTTTTGGGTGCTTAAGATCCTCCAAGCCTCAGCATGAAACGATGATTCCAAATCCAAAGTTACCAAAATTCCTTGTCAACTTTGTACACAAATTTCCCACAATTATTCAATTTCTTTGTTAGTTTGAAAAAGGCAAAAAGCCGAAATATAAAAATAGTTTTGTGACGTTTTTTCTGTTATCTTTTCTAATTGCGTGATTATGAATATATAAAAAACCATGTAAAGTCTAGTTTATACTTATCTGATTTACCCTCGTACTTCTACCTGAATCAGTAATTCAATATAGTCGCTACACGTTGCTACTTACCAACACAAGCAAACGCATTACCAAATCATAACGCTTGCTTTTGATACCGTTTATGGATTTGTGGACGTTGGTATGATTGATTTTCAATCTACACCAGTTTCCATACCATGAATGAATATGTACCTACTTGTCTACCACTAGGCCTATTAAAGTAAGTAACATAAGTAAAAATATTGCACTGATTTTCTTGAATTCATGGGAAAACATTGGAATGTGGATATACAATTCAATTTCCCAGGAACATATTCGTGATTCAATGCTGTTCCATGAAGTAGAGAAAATGAGCTATTTTTCAATCTGTTTGACTTGATGAATGAAATAGTACCCATTACTAGAGAGTTCCTAGTACATATTATTGTATCGGTACTATGCGTGGTATCTACTAGATCTAGGACATGCAACTAAGAATGCTAACCAAATAGCGGCGGTATCTATGATACAACGTCCAAATCTAAGATCTGACGTCCGTATCGAAGTAAAGGATGGTATGGCCTTCCTACCATATCAGATCGTATATTTTCGATCGCACTTGTCACATCTCAGATACACATGGGCACCTATCACAGATCCCACATCTCAGTCACCATCGATACGATTTCACCTACTTGGAAGTCTCTTATATCGGTGCACTATAAATTCAGATTTTTTTAAAATACAACGCAAACGTGTGGATGCTATTACGGATATTCATGGACCAAAAGTTTTGATGTCAAATCGTCATAAGTTCGTCATGGGTTCCAATGCGCATGCGCAGGGTCATTTACGACGTCAAGTTTTGTCGTCAAACCATCGACAAGTAGCTACAATCCTTGTCAATAAAACACATTCTCGTTATTCAGATCTACTGGCGTGCCAATAAAGTTGTCAAAATTCTTGAGTTTTAAGTTTATTAGTTTTCTAGTTTAGTTGAGTTTTACTTTTATTGTTTCACTAATAATTTTATTATTTATAACCTGGTTAGGAGGTAACCATCACTGAGGCACCCTCTAATTCGGCTTTACCAATCCTCGCTAGGGAGCTACTTAGCATTTCGACGATTTGACGAGAGAGCCTAATGAAACCATTAATCATTTTTCGATTTATTTGATTTTCCACCATTCAATTTTTACTGAATGGGCCATGAATACCCCTAGTTAGTATCTATGTAAAAATAATAAACCTAGTAGAAGTTGCCTATAATGTATTTTCTGAATATGTAGCCTTTCTAGAAGTTACCTAGAGAACATTTAAAAGTTATAGGAATGTATTTTCGGAAGTAGGTAATAGTTACATGAGTTAAGTACCTAAAAACGTATCCAATACCACTGTTATAGGATGCTCCGGTTAAGCAATGCTGTCTTATTTTTACAAGATACTTTTGTAATCATCTTGACATTTCGGTTTTGAACCCATTGACTTTATTGGATGCCAAGCTCGTGACTGTTCCTCCTGTTGTTTTTGTGTTCATAGTGAATAAGTTGTCCGTGGCGTTAGAGATGATGTTCCACCCTTTCTCCACATCCGAAATCTCCATGTTTCGACTGCAGATGGCGTAACGCAGAAAATATGTGCCATGGAGCGTGGCGCCGTTCAAAAACAGTTCTTTTGTGCTTAAAACCATCGATAACAGTTCTTTAGTTAAAAACTCGTCTCCCTGTAACAGAACAATGGAAGGAGGATTGAATAAGTCGCAGAACACAGGAAAGAGTAGAAGCGACGTCCACCTCAACCACCCGTTGATCGAGTGACGCCAACCCTTACAAAAGCCCAGGCATTATTATTACATTATTATTTCTCCGTAATTTATAGCTATCATCATGTGCGTAGGCAGGATTTAGCCAGGGGGGGGGGGCTCACTCCCAAGAGCTATCTCTATTATTTATAAAGTATGCGTGTGCAAATTAAAGCGAATTCCGAGAAATAATTTTCATGACATATAGCTTTCCTGCCCCACCCTGTCTACGCCCTTGACTATCATTAGTTCCAAAATCAATTAATCGAGGTGAATTCTGGATAATAAGGATTAATAATGACTATTAGGCTACAGATCCAATAGTATAATTGTCCTTTTAATAATAAAGTGTACCTATGTATAAAAACATGGAAAAGTAAACCGATTTTCTCCCGAATAAAAATCTGCAATCAATTAGTGATGATAATGTTCTGCAATTTTAGTGTTTTTTAGCACTTTTTCATTCCTAAATTGTGCTATCTTCCGAATTTTTTGGAAGTCCCTTTGAAGTCAAAGGTTTCGTCAAAAGAGGAATGGAATCTTATCCGATTTTCTTGATTCTTTTATGTTCGATCATTTCGCTATTCCGCTTGAAATATTTGGTCTCTCCCAAACTATTGTCAGTAATTTCAAATTTCATATCGATGGATGGAGGAGGGGGGGGGGGGGATACGGATAATCATTACCTTTTCAACCTATTGCCGTGTTCGTTTTCACATTGTAAAAGCCGTTCATATTCCATGATGCTTGTACAAACAAGACATAGGGACGTCCCTGTGATGCATGAATTCGTTACCAATACGTTCTTATCTCGATTAGACAATCTGATATTGTCTGGAATGTAAATGTACGTATACGAATCTAGGGATCGGTTTAGAACTCTCCAAAACGGATTTTGATGACAAGAATTTCCGGATTTTGATAACATTTTTTGGTTAATCAATGAAATCCTAAAATCAATTTATTAGTGCAGAGTTATTTATAGCAAAGTTTAATTACCTAGGTACTTGATCGTGTGCTTAAATTAAATGGGCACCATCCTCTCTTAAAAAAAAAAAAAAAAAGCATATGACAGAAGTAGCACACAACAAGCAAACTGGGTCGTAAAACCTGGGGCTAAGAAAAGCACTGATGCCGCTTCGAAGGGTCAGACCAGATAAGCCATGGCTGATCCTATCGTGGCAAGGGTACAAACATTATACTTCCCCCTCTGACCCGGTTCTGAAATAATGTTGCATTTCCCATGCTCTGAGTAGTGATTTCCCATCCCGAAGCCTTGGAAACTATAAAAGAGGGTTTCTGGAACACTTATTTTGCTTATCTCGTCAACTTGCTAACCTCTCAGATCATAAAAAGTTGGATTGGAAATGAAGTATGGGAGCCTGGCTGTGGTCGTGGATGAACGAAGAGGGACTTCCCACCTAGTCACTAGGTCATTCGATTCCATGACCTCTCACGACTGTTGAAAGTTAAGAAGTAACGAGGTTGCAAGGTCATATTGGTGTAGATCTTGCAGAAATTTGCAGTGACGAATGTCAAAGAGAATTCGGGCAAATCCTCGTTCTCCGTGTTTTAGAGGCAAAATCACCCACACTTTTCTCTCCTTAGACAAAGATAAATGATTCTGTGGAGAAAACTTCAAGCATCCTTTTCGTCTCTTCCCAGGTAATCTCACCCCCCTCGAAAGATCGAAATGATGAACTGGAATTTCGTATAAGAGCCTTTGCAATAGTTGATGCGCTATATATATAATTTAAAAAAATAGAGCTAGCGGCCGAGCTATGGTTTTAGCATCTGACTTTGTCTTCCTAGACCTCCTTTTATTTTCTAGACGATCTGAGCAAAACTATCTTCCAAAAACTTTCCAATAATTTTTGAGCCGCGCAGGTAGGTTTCCTATCTTAAATGCCTTTCTGTTCACAGATGTCCCTTTTACCCCATTGAAATGTATCTCTTATATAATTAAATAAATTATCTGGAATTCCACATTATCAACTAAACATTTCCAGACGTTTTGGGAAGATGAATGAGATTCTAAAATTTCTTTTATGTTATAGTACCTTCCTACTTGTGCTACAAGTCTACTCATTAAAATATTATAATGTGGTAACTATGGAATGGTAATATCTGTTGGTGGTGACATGGCCCGCTCGAAAACTTTCTACAAACCTCTCTTCATCTATTTAGATTGCTAAAATTCTGAATAATTCGTACTTACTGTGATTTTGAAACACACGAGGCCCATGTTCACAGGCGCACACAACTCAAACCTCGGATCTTGTGATACTTTCGCCTCAAATGCCTTGGCCATGCTGATCTGTTTCCTTATGAAATTTTGCAAGTTAGATTCCCCAAACAACCTCAGCATAATCCACAGTTTGAGTGCTCGAAATCTTCTTCCAAGTGGTATTTCCCAGTTCTGATAAACAGAAAATTTAATTTTTGTTTTGTAATAATGTCCTACGAATAACATATCTTCTCAGGCAAAGTCAGTATTATACGAATAGGTAACTTACATCCACTTAATTTAAAAGTTAATCTCTTACCCTGAAATTCGGAGACCAGTTCTGTTGCATTATTTCACTGTAATGGTCTCTGAGGTAGTCTCTATCAACTGTGAATGCGTTTAGTAAATGGGTTCTATCCTTGATCCTAAAACAGAGTTTTTCAAGTAAGGAGGGTATTTTTTCCGGCATCAGCTCCCAATTAATTCCGTAGGTATTCAATTAAATAATCACCAAAAGCATGAGCAGTCGAAGTTAACTAGGAGCCATTTGTGAGGATTCATATTCAGGCTGTCACCAAACTCCATTCCAGCAGCCAAATATCTGTACTCTGGACAGACGAATGCTGCTCCTGCAAAATTAACACAATTTATAAACTTTTGCATTTCTACCGTCAGCTGGGGGTAAATATGAACACGGTGGAACATGTGAGCAATGAAAAAACGCTAAAAATTATTATACAAAGGTTTATTACTTATATATTAGATAGCTCTTCTACGCAGAAAACTATCTTGCCTATAAACATTGAACGAAATTGATCTATTATAGATTATCCAAATGTACCTAACTGCTTAGGCGTATATGCGTCTACCAAGGAGACATTAATTAAATAAAATGAAACACACTTTAATGGCTTTCAAAAAAATTACTTGAAAATAGTCTACTATGTAGCCTATGCACACTCGTATACGGTATGCAGTTTTTTGTGAGTGTGTGTGTGTGTGTGTGTGTGTGGGGGGGGGGGGGGGGGGGGGGGGGTAGAACTCATTCAGCAACCTTTCACCTTTCACTCACGTCACCAAACTGCCTACAACAGCTGATTCCGGATGTCGAAAGAGTCTACTAACTAAATTTCAAGTATAAATCATTGACGAATACCAGTCGATACCCACTTATTAACGTCAATTATAGATTGCATTAACTGCAAAAGCAAAGTCGTTTTGAAATTGAAATGAAACTGTTGAATTCTGTACTATTATCAACTGCCTACACTAAATCCTTGGGTTTCAATCTGAATATCGTGCGTAGGTAGGCATATAATAATAATAATAATTAATGCACCATAAGAATTTAAGTAAGCACATAAAAAATGTAATCCTTGTGAGTGTTTTATTCAAGCATCATCGTCGTGAATTCGTGTTAGGAGCAATTCTGGCAATTGCATATCTGTGAATTGTCAGATAGTTAGGAAAAATGTGGGATGAAATAGGTTTGTAATGCAATGATGATAAATACAAAGAATGAGATCGCCATTCCCCATACCTATTTCCTGGAGCTCTAAGCAAGTTTAGTGGACAGCTCGTACAAACCTACTGCCAACGTCCCGCATTTTTTATAATATATAATCTTTGAAATCAGCTCTGTCCAACGCGTGGCTGGGAGCCACTACAATGGTTAAAACACCCTCTAGTTACAATTTAAAGATATTATCCCCAACAATCGAATGAAACCATCCAGATTGCTCATCCATTCGCTCTCCCTAAGGCCTTAGACAGGAAAAAAGTTCCAGTCATGAGCAACTTTTCGTTAATTATCTTACTGTGTAATGTTAAATTGTTTTGAAATTCGAGCTTTTTGAGTGCTAGGAAATCGTTAACTAATAATTTTGTGGCAAAGAAAAGTATTCTAAATAATAATCACCTATTCAAACACTTGTTTTGAATTTTTAGCTTTTTTTGCAGTTTTAATAGGTTTTTTAGCAAATTTTTATGAATTTCAAGTACATTTTTCAGCAACATTTCATAAATTTTTGAATGATCTATTTTATAGTTAAACTTTATTTGAGAGGTACCTATTCTACCAAAAAATATAAATTTAACATTTTTTTAGCCGTTTTAGTGATTTGTTTAGTACGTTTTTTGAAATTTGACCAATTTAATGTACCCTAAAAGTGCTGGCCAACGAACTCATCCTTTCGTTTGGAAAGCTTGATTTTTTTGGCTCAAGAACGGAATTTTTATCTCAATCCTAAGGAGAGTTATCGTCTGGAATGAAATATATATAATTTTAATTTTATTATGTAATATAAAATTTTATATATATATATATATATATAAAATTATATATATATATATATATATATATATATATATATATACAGGGTGATTCCCTCGCAGATGCAAAAAAAAATTTAGGTGAAACTACATCAAAAATGGAGTAAAATGCCGCCAACCGCATATTTTTATCTCAATCCGTTCTCGAGATATGATTTTTTAAAAGTTTTTTCAGGATAACCGTGTTTTTTCCTTTTGAACTAAAATTTCTCCTCTTTACTTCATTCAATTTTAACTTTTGACCACATTTTCGCAATCAGCATTAAATTTACTATAAGAATATTGTACTTGGGTTTTTAAAAAGTACCATCCAAAGGCCCTCACATCAGCTCAAACATTGACGATTTTGAAAAAAGAATATTTCTGAAAATCTTTACTTAAAACTTTACTACTCTTCCAAAACGAATCCTGGAAACTGGCAAATCTCATGAAAACTGCTTCGTCTAATACTATTTCCAACGGTATAATCAAGTTTACTTTTATTTTGTTATTTAGTGGAGAAAATTATGTTTTAATGTTAAAAAATGTGGGTTTTTCAATGAAATTGTTGGTTTTCTCGAAAGATGACCCTCCATGAACCTAAGAGTATGGGATCGGTTTCTATGTATTTTTCACGCTGTATCGAATGGTAACATTTGTAGATCTCTCCGACTCCGTTATAACGAGTTTTACACTTAAAATCGCAAATGTTTAGTTTGTTTGTTACGATTAAATGTATGTGTGTTATGGGGTAAAACTAGTTAATTAAAGTGTAAAACTCGATTATAACGTAGTTGAGAGATCTGCAAGAGTTTCCATTCGATCCTCGAGAAAAAATACATAGAAACCGACCCCATACTCGTTGGTTCATGGAGGGTCATCTTTCGGGAAAACCAACAATGTCATTGAAAACCCCACATTTTTTAACATTAAAACATTATTTTCTCCCCTAAATAACAAAATAAAAGTAAAATTGATAATACCTTTGGAAAGCATATTAGATGAAGCAGTTTTCATGAGATTTGCCAGTTTCCAGGATTCTTTTTAAAAGAGTAGTAAAGTTTTAAAGATTTTCAGAAATATTGTTTTTCAAAAAACGTCAATGTTTGAGCTGATGTGAGGGTCTTCGGATGGTACTTTTTAAGAATCCAAGTACAATATTCTTGTAGGAAATTAAATGCTGATACCGAAAATGAGGTTGAAAGTTAAAATTAAATGAGGCAAAGTGGAGAAATCCGAGTTTAAAATGAAAAAAACACGGTATTCCTGAAAAAACCGAACTCTAGGATTCGTTTCAGAATGCCTCAAAATGGATTTCAATGATGAAATTTTCCAAAAAGTTCGATTTTAGTATTTTCCGAGCCATTGCAATAGTTCATTTTTTACGAAAATTCGCTAAAAGAACATCAACATGGGAGTGAATCGCAACTGACGGTAAATGTGAATAATTTCACAATTTTCAGTGGAATTTTCACGTCGCGAAATCGAGTTTATCATAACTTTTGTCACCTACAGAGGAACTTGTGAAAGGTACTTAATTGATTTATTTTATCTCGCTATTTTTCAGTTGGTGGTTGCCTAATCTATTTCGATACAGGTAGGTATTTAGATGCTGATGTATTATACTTGAATAACAGCGCTTGTTAAATATAGAAGGACTGGTAAAGTGTAGGTACCTAAGTGTTTTACGTTATTCCAGTTTTCTTACCAAACAAGTAACATTGTAGAGAAAGCATTACCTACCTACTTTGTAGCAATTACGTAGGAAAGGGAAATACGTAATTTTAGCTAATAACAATAGACAGTTTCGAACTCTTTAAGAGGATTCAGACCACACTCGCAACATAAAGGTGAACGCTCTTATCGTTTAGAATTAGCCTCATGTTTGTTTCTCTTCTATGGCTTGCTCACTCCCACACTAAGTGGTAGGTACTTGAGTTTTGAGGTGCGGAAAACCTTTACAGGTTTTCCGAATCCACTTTGATTAAATTTCCCCCAAATCACCAATAATCGTTTCGAAACAAGCGCAAGTTAAAGGAAGAAATGTTTGTCAAAATTGGAATGTGTACGAATTCGTAAAGGGGGGGGGGGGGGGGGGGTGTGTTATCAGTTACTCTCATTTCAGATAAATTTTGTTTAGTGATCTTTCTGTAATTTTTTTGCGTTAAGAGAAGTTTATCTAACTCTCAAATGCTACTGGTAGGTACCTAACTACATACCTGCGTATGCGGCATCAATATGCAACCACACTCCTTCAGCGTTGCAAAGTGGTCCTAGTTGCATCAGATCATCAAACGCACAGGTTGCCGTTGTACCTAATGTTGCAACTACCTGAAAATTAATTAGGTCGAGTATATTTCGCTATACATAACGCTAAACAAGGACAAACGAAATTCGTATTTTGACATTGAAAATGGCTTAGTCGACGGGTCAACCGGAAATTTTGTTAGGTACCTACGCAAAGAAAAAAAGTCACACAACCTATAAACAAGTTACGTGTTGTTATGATGTTGATATGCAACGCAATAGATGGTTGCAAGTATTTCGTCAATATGATGTCAATGGATACTTCACAATACCAGTTATTAAAAAAAGGACTGTGAATTCATATTCGTGGAAGAATTGGGCATCGTCGAGACTGGCTTACAGCAAATTCAGTAATTGTGTGTCAATAATTACTTTATGTTTTCTAATTGTTATTTTATTTGAAACAATAAAAAACATTGAAATTACTGAGACATTTTCGATGCTCATAGCTCTTCTCTCATAAGAGAGAAAGAAAGTACAAGCGGCCTGCCGCGTTTCTTTCTAAACTCGTGATGGGTTATAGAAAATGGAAAGTAGGTGAGGGTCTATTACGGGTATAATTTTCTGTGTGAGGGTCTGATTTGCTTCCATTTCAATATATTTCATACCTACCTACCTATATTTTATTTGAATTTTTCATTTTTCCAACTCTTAAGTATAATAAATATCATAGTTTAATTCGTTATATAAATTTGCAGATCATTCACCCAATTAGGACAATCTAAATCAGTGTTAGTATTCAGAACATTAATCATTAGGAAAGTCGGTTTCTCAGTCATCATATCAGATGTTGATAACACGAAGAATGCAAAAGCTATTAATTACTATCAATAACCTCTTCAAGTTATTTATGTTGCTTTATTTTATACTTACAAAGCACGGTATAAAGCCGTTTCTTCGATCTTCGGCTATGGTTTGCCGTAGATGGGAAGGCTGGAGTGTCCCATCCGAATTTGACTTGATCAACCGTATTTTCATGGAACCCAGGAGGGCTGCTTTTTCCACTGCTGAATTTGACTGATCTAAACAGTTTTAAGAATACATTCATTTGCTATTAGATCAACGTATGAAATAGAAAAGAGCCTAAATTGGAAGTGCAGAGGTACCTACCCCCGGCCAAAGTATGAACGCGATTCCTTGTTTATGTATGGTTGAAATTTTCGGATGTAATACAGTGGTATATGCTCCTACCTCTGTAGTTTCCAACGATATCATTGCCTCCGAGTCTACTTATAGGTAGCGGAAGCATTGTTTTCACTTTCGGGAGAAAAAAATTTGTGGTCTCCAAAATTTCCTCTCGCATTTTACGTTTTAGACCATTCGAACAACTTTGGTTCCGTGTGTGTGTGTGTGTGTGTCAGTGCATTTGTCCGCAAATCCTTGTAACAAGCTTACATATTTTCCGTGCGCAAACGTTAATTCTACCAAGTATGATCCTCTCACGCCCTAGTCGTCCGATCTCTCTCAAATTTGTATGATAGTTGTGGTACGACGATTTGACCATCCTATATCAATTTAAACATGATTTTTTCATTAATAGGTAGCTACTGCACATGCGCCGATGTGAAATCCTTGTAATGGCCTTTATTTCCACGGTTTTCATCTGACTTTGATGAAACTGTCAGTCAATGCGCGGGTTAGGTTGTAGATGGTCTCGTACCTACCTATTTCATATCGAATCGCGTCAAAATCGCGTTATTTGCGTTAAACTCTAGGATTTGTTTCAGAATGTCTCAAAACGGATTTCAACGAAGAAATTTTTAGAAAACTTTTGGAGCCATTGCAATAGCTTCATTTTCTACGAAAAAACGCAACACTGCTGAGGGGGTTACACTTTTTTTCTTGATTAACTATAAAGGTTCATAGGTTCATTATTGAAAATGATAAACTAAAATTGCTGCACTCGCTGATGTTTTCCAGAGTATTCTAGTAAAAGACAAAACAAGATGACTTGTCACCTGAGGCCACGACGCGAGTTTTGACCAAATACGATACAATTTGACCAACCATTTGTGCGAACAGTTTCGTACGGTATCAACTGACTGGGGATGAACTCTGACTTGATTGCTCTATGCAACCTGAACCTCTCAATGTTTTAAATAAACTTCCAATCCTTCCCAGTCGACTTTCCACGGAACCAGTTGGAATTTGGTGCTAGAAATAGTTACATCGTCGAGAATTGTGTAGGGAGTAGACCCAGAATTGAGGTCAAAACGACAAACGCACCCCACTGTCCTGCTCAAAAACTTGCTCGGATTTAGGAGACCTTGAGACAAAATAATAATTATAAAAAGTGAATAGATAGTGAAAAATAAAAACACTACCTAGATACCAATCTGCTACTATGATCTATCCACGAGAGAGACTTTTACTTAAGCGACCCATTCACGATCCTGCTGCAGGAGATGGGGAGTGCAACGAAGTTCCCCTCTTCATTCTCCCGCCTCAGAGTGCGTTCTCCATACCCAGATACGTCATTCCCAATTCGAACCGAAGGTTTCCCGCCAGTATACGGTATTCTGTGTTTACCTTCTGCGTTCTCCATTCTTCAATGGCTCCCTATTTAAGGTCTTCCAGCAGCCCCACACACGCTCAGACCTAGCAGGTTGATAGGGTGGGGGACCCCGAACCGCAGGATGTCCGATGGGAAACCCATCCGACGAGCTCTGCAGGACACCTGCAGCAGGAAGGCCTCCACACACGTCCTGCTCGCCCCCCTTGCAAGAAGAGAGGGAAGTTTTTCGTTCCCCTCACTTCCTGCAACAGCATCGTGAATGGGCCGCTTTAAACTCCAAATCAAGGGTAATATCATTGAGCCAGTAAGGTGTCTGAAGTTTGAAAAATATATGTTATTTATGGATGTTAGGCAAACCTGAAGAGTATGCAATCAAGTTGGCTTTGAGCAGCCCCTCGTCAGCCTCAGGATGCAGCTTCTTCATGTGGCGCACTGCTTTGTCTTTCGCTGTCAACAGAGCTACGAGGATGCCTTCACTCCCTGACCCCTTTCAATCATAGAAAAGTAGTAGATCAGCGATGGTACTAAGTACAATGTAAAGGTCATGAAGATTTTTCTAAAATGGTATGTGTGGTATCTGTGAGGAATATCCCTCAAATTTTAGGTACCTGTGCAACGCTTGCACATTAATACTACTTACTTGAATGATTCCCCCTCCTGATCCTTTAGTTTCAGCCAAAAAGTGGGGTGGAAGGCCCATGAGTTTGGCGAGCCAATCCAGAACAATAACCTCCAGCTCTGTACATGCTGGGCTCAACATCTGAAACAAAAGGCCAACATATTGGAGCGTTTGCGTTATTAAAGTAGAATTCAGAGAACCAGTAGAGCAGTGTAGTTACTAAAAAATCAGAAATTTTACAGCCAATATTACTAAACTGCCCAGCTTTCCTAATAGTTTTGAACTTCGAAATCAGGGTGATAGGTGAACAATGGGCAATTTAATTTCTTTTATGTTATCCCATCTACTGAATGTTGACGCTGAGAGCTTCCCAAAGAGGTACAATATTAAGGGTTTAGGATGATTGTAAGTGACCAAAACAGCGGGGAAAAAAAAGCTGAATAACGTCATAGGAGAACGACCCCTCAGCCCGCCCGGAGGGAACCTCAATTTCTTCCTATTGCCTTTTTGTCCAAACTATTTGCAGTTTCAAGTTAAAAATAACAGTCGGCAGAACCAACTATAGAAATCAAAAATGGAAAATTCCAACTCTCAAAAATTACCCATTAATGTGTTAAGGACTTAAAAACTCCAACTAATAACCTGTTCACCACTGTGTGATTGTTCTCGAAAGAATCAAGGAACTCCACAGGAATCAGGTTGACTCTATATATGTGCTCGTTTTTGCCTACTAAAAAAATTGGGGTTTCTATTTAAACGAAAAAAAAAAAAAAAAAAAAAATTAATTGGATCGCTGTTGGTACCATTTTTATTTTACGAAATAAGGAATTGAGGGGGGGGGGGGGGTATAAAATTAGAATATACCCTATATACACTATAACATTAAGGCACGTTGTTAATTGTTAATTTTCTACGGAAACTTACCCAGTTGAATCCCACGCAGCCCAGACCAGCGCTGAGTATTTCTCCCAGCATACTTGGATATGAGTTTCCAGCTGGGAAGTATCCATTGTAGTTTGGAGAGTTCCAATGTGTCAACTGCATGAAAACGACGAGTGATTTAAATATATTTAACAATATGAAAAGTAATTATAATAGTTAATATGAATGTCATTTAAATGGTAGGTACAGTTAAATACGAGTATAGGTTGCTATGAAGAGACGTATACATGGTAGAAAGAAAGAAAGAAAAATCCTTGGGCCTAAAGAGTGATGAATGTAGAATACGCTCTTCATCTCAATTTCAAGTTTCAGCTCCGTTGATTGAATAGAAAAGAAATCAGCTCCTGAGATCACAATGCAACGGTACCACAGGCTTTCTTGTGTATCACGTATATTATGTCGTTTTATATGCTTTTTTTTATAGGTATAACTATGTCGTTGTTACGTTTAATTTTTCTTTGCGTTGTTTTTTCTTGTCGTTCTTGCGTTTTTTTTTTCTCTCTCGCATGAATGCCTCTGTAAAAACGTATTCTATGCTAAAAATTTTCGGATACACTACATCAAATTATAACCAAGTATTGCACGTTAATTAACTAGCTTAACCCCTAAAAACACATACAATTGAGCATAAAAAAACTAAACATTTGTGAGTTTAAGTGTAAAACTCGATCAGAAGGAGTTTACAGGGATCTGCAAGTGTTATTAATATTCGATTGAGCGTGAAAAATACGAAGAAACCGACCCCAAACTCGAAAGTTCATGGAAAGTTATTTAAAAACAAAACCCCTCGATTTTATTGAAAAATTAAGACCAAGGGACCACTTTGTCTAAATGGGTAATTCCAATTATTGAAGAGAGAACAAGCGAGAAGCTATTCTATCCACCAGACTAGACAGATTTTGATAACCTCTTATTGTGGCTACCAACAATAAACATTGCAGTATGGTATTTGCTTTTTTGTACACCAAATGTAATAATGAACATTAGTCAGGCAGACATTTCTCTAATTCAATGCTAAATTCAATATAGGCATATTTATACCAATTGATTCTATAATATTTGCGGTTAATTTATTGTGATGCTTACACCGGGTTGAATGAATTTTTCGATGTCTGGCAAGATTCTAGACCAGTCCTCTGGGGTTGCTGGGGCTGTGGATGGGATGAGATGATGAAGATATCCTGGCTCCACGCTCGGCAAGACCTGTCTGAAAGTTTTGTAAGATGTGTTAGTTCCAAAGTACCTATTGCAATACAAAACCCGAACCCAAACCTATTGGTATGAACTTCAGGGGTCGATTATGTGTCACAATTCTGATCGAAAGTTTCTCTTGGAGGTTATTTAATGCTTTGTTTTCAGGTAATTTAATTTTAAAGTTTTTTTCGTGTTTCGTACCGTATGACGGCCACAACTCCCCTTAGGATCACAGCAAAATCAAAAATAAGGACACCGTTGGAAAGAGCGTTACATTTTCTATCTTCCTTAGGCCAAACCAATATTTTTTTCAGCCAACTTAATACTCAAAAAAGAGGCTGAATTGCAATTTTTTCTTGAGAATTTGATTTTTTTCCGTTAGTTTTTCTTCTCCTAATAGCGCTGGAGCAAACTTCCTCTGAACCACTGCTTTCTAAAGGTATAGTCAATAATTGACTATACCTTTAGAAAGCAGTGGTTATAAAGCAGTTATTATGTTTTAATGTTGAAAAATGTGTGTTTTTTCTTTTTTTTTCTTTTTTTTAAATGAAATCGAGGTTTTTTAGAAAAATTACCTTCTATGAAATTACGAGTTTGGGGTCGGTTGAATCGAATCGTGACACTTCCGGATCTCTAATACTCCTTATAACCAAGGTTTATAACTCAATATCAGAAATTTATAGTTTAATGTTCAATTTTATAATTAATTTTATAGTTTAATTTTCAAGTTAAATGTTCAATTACATGCGTTTTAGAAGTAAAATTTGAGGTTAAAATGTAAAAAACTTGGTTATGCGGTGCTGGAGAGATTCGAAAGTGTTACCGTTCGAGTGATCGTGAGAAATTACGTAGAAAACGACTCCAAACTCGTATTTTCATAAAGGGTCATTTTTTAAGATACTTAACCCCAATTTCATTGAAAAAAAGCACGATTTTTAACATTAAAATATAATTGTTTCCCGAAATTAGGAAAGTAAAAGTAAAACTGACTATACCGTTGGAAAGCTGATATTTGACGAAGTGGAAAACGATCGGAAAAAAGTCAAATTC
Source organism: Adelphocoris suturalis (assembly GCA_030762985.1). NCBI lineage: Eukaryota > Metazoa > Arthropoda > Insecta > Hemiptera > Miridae > Adelphocoris > Adelphocoris suturalis. The sequence goes on from CM061044.1 coordinate 89,877,067, forward strand.
TGGAACAGTACCAAAATTTGCCATTTAGCCTCCTATTTCGCGATTGAAATGTACCGCTCTTTCCAACGGTGTCCTTATTTTTGATTTTGCTGTGATCCCAAGGGGAGTTGTGGCCGTTGTAATGCCAAAAGGTACAAACCACGAAAAGATATCAAAAATTAAAATGACTCGAAACCAAAGGGTTAAAAATTTCTAAGAGGAACCATTCGATTTGGGACGCCCTGTGTACCGTATATTTTACCACCAACCATCAAGAACACAAATTAAGAGGAACGTTGTTTGATGGTTAATCGTAGGCATTAATTTTTGCTATATATATATATATATATATATATATATATATATAGTTTTGATGAAGGATGAAAACACTCGCGTGTAATATTAATTTGAGGTATTAAGTACAGATGGTTTTTGTAAGTCATAATTATGTGTTTCCTATAATTCCCAACCATCTGTACTTAATACCTCATATATATATATATATATATATATATATATATATATATATATATATATATATATATATATATATATATATATATATATATATATATATAAATTAAGTAATAGTCGTGGAGTTTTGAGTTTTTAAAAAACAACTTTAATTCACTTTCACAAGAATAACAAAGACGAAGCACTGCGCGATGTAGATACGGGGACGTACGGATGGAGACTGAACTGCAGAGGCTGATGGCCGCGGGCTTATATAGGGAAGAGCTGCTGTGTCAGCTCTTTATTACCCAAGGGTTGAGGCGTCGTATGTAACTCCTCCCCCCTAAGTTGAAATTTTGGGGACCCAAAAGTTTTATTTATTATTTTGTGTTAGGTAATTATTTTTGTGGGCAAATGCAGATTTTAGTTTTGGGGACACGGAATTTCTTAGTTTATGATTTTGGGGATGTGCATCATCTTTGGATCTTTTTTTGATTATAATGGTTACAATTATTACATGGTGGTTAAAATTGATTACAATCAATACATTACATCAATACAATCAATACAATCAATACATCATCAAAACGATAAATACAATGGTCATAATAGAATGCAATAATAATAACAGTGATTACATAACAGTGATTACATAATATTTACGATTAACAGTGATTACATAATAAAATGGCTTACAATGATTACAATAAGATGTAATAGTAATAACCGTGATTACAAAAAGGTTACGTTACGATTACAAAAAGGTTACAAACGTTATGATTACAATGATTTCAAAAAGGTGACGTGATGAGGTGCCCATTAGGCATTTTGTCGTCTCTTGTGTTTCTTGTATTGAACTATAATTGTTATAATAAAACTGAGTAATATGACATAAAGGAATATGGACCAGAAACTAGGGGTTGCAAGTTGGTATAACGTGAAGCGTTTGACAGGTTTCCAATTTTCTAGTTGTATAGAGGACAAATCTAGGTTTTTAAGCTGAATTACATTATCTAATGTTTTGGAGGAGTCGGGCGTGAGTTGTACGTTACTGACTATAAGGGGTGTGCCTAAGATGCTTCTATGTGCAGCAAACAGGGTTTGATTGTGATAGGACACTAAGTTCTGGCTAGGTCTGACCAGGTAGATCCCTCGTAAGTTTCGTAACTCTTTTCCGAATTTTGAGGTGATAGTGAGTACATCGCCATGAGGGAAGACAAGCAGGTATTGATTGATTCTATACAAGAGCGAGACGTAGTTGGTGGGGATTTCCAGTTTTGCGTAATTGCAATTTCCCGTGGAACTTGTCTTTAGGAATTCGGCTTCGCACTGGGAATTGACATCTATTAACATGTGACCGGGGCAGAGATAATAGGCGAGGCCAGAAGGGCATTCGTCTCTTAGGGTAAGGACTTCGTTTTGCGATTTCAGCAAGTAGCGAACGGAGGGTACAATTGTTACGTATTCGGAATTTAATGTTGCTGGTAGGGATTCTAAATAGTACAGGTCGAAATTTCTGGGATCTACAATAGGGACATCGAGAAAGTAGACTATTTCGTCCGTTCCGATAAAACATTGAACCTTTATGTGGGATTTAATTTCGAATAGGTCTTTTCCGGTATGGTTCAGGAACCTAGGGCCATAGAATACCGTGAGGCGGTCTAATTCGTCTACCAAAAGTTCTGAGCTCAGGATACTTGGATGTAATTTACCCAATTCACAGAAGGTGAGTGACGTCTCTATGTCCTGGATAACATTTACTAGTAGTTGTAGTGAAATCTGGCAATGTTCCAGGAAGTCATTCAAGGCACGGATGTGTGTTTGTTCCCCTACTTTCATGTCTCGAAGGGATTCAAACTCTTTCTGGATCTGAAGGTTGTTATGATTGATGATGTCCATAGTTTTGTTAAAATTTTCGGCAAAAGCTTGATTCACCGAATATTGAGAGTTTAGTTGGTTCTGTAAGTTTTCTTGATTTCGTTGTAAATGGTTTATTATGTTATCATAGCGTTCGCTATCCTTCGCGTCTAGGTTTCCCGTAACAAATTTGATTAAGGAGCCTAACCCGTCAACTAGTCCTCGTTTTGATCTCTTTGTTCGTTGGTTGCCGATCTTAAAGTTTTGTATTTTAGAGTCAATCACTTCGAAGGTATGGTTTATAGTTGTGGTGAACATATCAGTGCGTTCTATGTATGTAGTCTGGGAGTCTATAACGGAAGTGAACACTTGTTGGTACTGAGTGCGAAGGGAATTGATTTTTGAAATTAAAGCGCTGAGGTCGTAATAGTGAGTGATGGTATGATAACCTTCCACTATTTTGGCCGGTCTAAGGAGTACTGGGAGAAGTCCAGGGTTCAATGTGACGTTGACTAATTCTAGTCCTGAGGCGGAGGAGAGGAGGATCAGGATCCTGTAACAATGTCAAAACAGGGAATTCCTGAGGATTTCTGTACACATCTGTTCTCGGAGGTATGGTATGTCAGTTTGGGAGAAAGTAGGGTTCCTATTGCTCGTTATTGCTTTGGCAAACTGGCAGACGAAAACACCACAATCGTCTGAGTTCGATTGTTGTGGGATCGTTAGCAAGTGGATTGTTTCCCAGTTTTCTGAATCCAGTAGGATTCCCCTCTTTTCGAGAAACTCGAAAGCTAAGTACGATTGAATGTTTTCTAGGATCGAGATGGCGTATGCGGCTGCAGTGCCATTTCTTGTACGTGTTTCGGAGAGGGAGTCTAGGTACGTGATCTGTTTACGTTTCGTGTTAATTACCACGAGACTCCAATGGTTTGTTTTATGGATTGGTATGATTATTAAATCTTTGCTGAATATGTCTGACCTACGAGTAAAGTGTCTTACTCGGTCGTAACCGTGTGCTTCTAACATAGGGTAGAGGAAAGAGTTAAAACAGAAGGTTGAGGGAAATGTTTTGTGGTTTCTATTCCTTTCGTCTATCAACTCCATATAGAAGTTCATAATCATGTCGTCTATCCAGTTTCCGGGTCTTAGCGTCAGTAAGTTTTCCCTAGTCAGTTTGAGTCCGTATTTATGTGTCAAAGTTTCTGAGGATGGTAGTTCGGTATTCCATGCATTTTGGACTTTGGTCTCATAGAATTTCCTGGGTGGTTTTACGTTGGTTAGGTGAGCCTTCTCTTTGGTGTTATGATGACGTGGGTGAATTTGTACTGTTTTCATAGCCGGGTCTATTTCTTTAACTTCTTCTTTATTATATTTGGGTTTAGTCTTGCTTTGTCGTTGGATGGTTTTAATAAAGATTTCGTCAGGGATTTCAGGGGGGTCTATGCGGTTCACGTTTTTCTCATCAGCTACTTTTTCTTTTTGTTCCTGGAGTTTTTCGGACACTTGTGCGTATAAGGCTTTTACTCTTTCTTTATGTCGGTCTAAATAGTCGTGTGCCATCGCTTTTTCGATATCCATTTCTAGGAGAGAGCGGTTATTCACGTGCCCGTATAGGAGTTCGAACGGTGTTAATTTTGACGCGGAGTGGATCGAATTATTGTAGGCAATGATCGCATAGTTGACTTTATGGCATGTGGTACAAGTTTTGAATTCTTCCCTATTGGTTAGTAATCGGACGTGCTCTATGAGAGTGGAATGAAATCTTTCAGCGATACCATTGGATTCCGGGTGTTGCGAGGATATGAAGTGAATGTTTATTTTATGGAGGGCCATCAATTCTTTCACTAATGAATTTTGAAATTCGGTTCCATTGTCCGAAATAATTTTGTTCGGGATCCCATGGTGGGCAAAGAACTTCATTAGTCCGTTAACTATTTCAACGCCGGTGGAAGAAGAGATAGGGTATGCTTGCGCGTATTTGGAAAATGGACAAATTATCTTTAGGAACTTAGAGTTTTCTATGGTGAATTTGTCTATATGTAGTGTCTCTAAAGGTCGGACAGCTGTAGGAGTGATGTTGTATTTAATTTTGAGCGGAGATCTTTCGTATTTGCATTTTAGACACAATTCGCAGTTGTTGATGAATTTTTGAATAGCGATCTTCAAATTCGGCCAATAATATTCTCTTTTTAATTTTTCGTATGTTTCGTCTATGCCGCGATGGTTTGTAACTCCATCATGATATTTGGAAATTAGATCTGTTTGTTCTTTTTCCGATTGGATGTCGATCAAGCGTTTGGAGTATTCAGTGAGGTTTATCTCTGAGTGGGTGAAATGAGTTGCAATGACTTTAGCAAATTTTTCGTATACCTCGGTTTCGAAATAAATGCCATATTTTACCCTAGGGTGGATGTATTCTTTGGTGAATTTTATTACATCGTTTTCAAACTCTTGATCATTTACTTTGACGAGCATGCGAGTTTTGTTTCCAAAAAGGGTCGTAAGTTTAACCATGTCGGGGACAGGGTGGTTAACTACTGTGAGTATTATCTGGTTCGAAGAAATGTTGATTGGCTGATCGCGAATGGGTATATTGACAACTGTATTCCCTAAAAAGTTGGAGTGGACTGTGTGTCTAGATGAGGTTTCGTCAGTCACCCCTTCCTCCCCAGGATCGACGTGTGCGACCACAGAGTCGGCGTCGTCGTTAGAGGTAAGGTCCAGTTGTTTGCCTAAAAGTTGGGTAAGTTGGTCACAGTGTAAGGTATGTAAGTTTGGTTGGTTTTCTATTTTGACTCTGGATAGTGCATCTGCGTTTGTGTTGAGGGCTCCTTTTTTGTAAATTATGTTAAAGTCGTATGCTTGTAATTTCGTTTTCCATGCGAACAATCGTGAACCAGGTTCTTTATGGTTGAAGAGCCATTGTAACGGGTGGTGATCAGAAAAGATAGTGAATTTCCTACCATATAAGTAGGGGCGGAAGTAACCTACAGCCCATACGATGGCGAGTAGCTCTTTCTCAATAATTGTGCTATATTTTTGTTCGGATTGGTTTAACGTCCGGCTCGCGTAAGCTACCGGTAGATCGGAGTTATCTGAAATTTGACTTAAAACTGCCCCTAAAGCTACGTTGCTGGCGTCAGTAGTGAGCCTGAAGGGCTTCGAGAAATCTGGGTATTGAAGGATTGGGTCATTGCTTAGGAGGTCTTTGCAAGTTTCGAAGCATTGTCGATACTCAGGGTCCGTGATGTCTATGAGAGCGTCTTTTTTGAGACATTTAGTCATGGGTTTCGTTAGTTTTGCGAAGTCTTTGATGAATTTTCGGTAGTACCCTAACAGTCCTAAGAATCCCTTGATTTCTTTTGTAGTTTTTGGAATGGGATAATTTTTTATTGCTTTAATTTTGTCTGGGTTTGGTTTTACTCCGTCTGGTGTGACTACGTGACCTAGGTAACAAACTTCTCTTCTCAAAAAGTCGGTTTTATCTAGTTGTACCTTGAGGTTAGCAGATCGAAGGCGTTTAAAGACTGATTCTAAACGGTGTACGTGTTCCTGTAGGCTAGTGCTAAATACTATAATGTCGTCCAAATATACGCAACAGTATTCATTTGCGATACCACGTAGTATATTGTCCATCACGCGTTGGAATGTACTAGGTGCGTTCTTTAACCCAAAGGGGACGCGTGTCCACTCCAAATGACGTGTGGGGGTGCTGAAGGCTGTTTTGCTGATGCTATTGGGATCCATTTCTATTTGGTGAAAGGAAGATTTTAAGTCAATTGTACTGAAATATTGGCATCTTCCCAACTTGTCTAATAGTTCCGAAATTTGGGGAAGAGGGTATTTATCTTCTATTGTTTTTTCGTTTAGTTTACGATAATCTACAACGATTCGAAACTTTTGCTTTCCACTGCTGTCTTGTTTTTTTGGGACTATCCAGATAGGGGCATTCCAAGGGCTTTGAGAGTTTCGAACGATCCCTTGTTGGAGAAGTTCTTCCATTTGTTTGTCGAGTTCGTTCAAATGTACCTCAGGGAATCTATAATTTTTTGTGTAGACTGGTATTTCGTCAGTAGTGCGAATGACGTGTTTGACGTTGTTGGTGAAACTAAGGGGGGTGCCTTCTTGATGAAAAATATCCGCGTATTTGGTGACTAATTTGGATATCGCGAGTTTTTCTTCCTCGTTCATGTGGTCGAGGCGAAGTTGGCCTAAATCAAATTTGAATGTTGATTTTTCGAAGTGGTTTAAGTTTGAGTTTGAGACGGGTTTTTGGGTTTGTAAGTCAGTGGTTTGAGGGTCGATCTCTTCGGCTAATATGGGGGTAGCCTGTGTGAATTGGTAGGGGTTTTCGCCGGAATTCAATACTTGGACGTAAGCATCATAATTTTTAACTTTAACCAAGCATTGGGGAATTTCTACGGGTCCTATCTTTTGGTAGGGGATGATCGCATCTCCATTTTCAATGTTATTGAGTACCAGTTTGACCTGTTGGATACTCCTACCGTCAATGGTGTACGTCTCAGTGATGTCTAAATTTAGATATTGCAACGGGAGGTTTACATGAGGGGTTTGGAATACTTTATTCCTGATGCTTATATCGGCTTTTATAAATTCTAGGTTATCAATGCCGATCAGGAGATCGAATCTAGAATGGAATGGGAATAGTCGGAATTTTAGGTTTAAACCCTTTTCTCGAAGTAGTTCGTCGCACGGGACCATGGCACTTGAAGTGACCAAGGAGGTTCCGTGGACAGTCGTAACGGAAAAAGGTTCATCATTTGTTTTGATAGGGAAGTATTTTTCTGCTATTAACGGGTTGACAAAACTGGCCGTGCTCCCTGTGTCTACGAGGATTTTTAAGTTTAATTTGGGCAATATGATATAGGGGAGCTTGTTGATCGGCTTAAAGTTTAGGTTCATGAGGTTGCATGCGGTGGTTGGAGGCAAGGGTCTTCTAAAAAAGGAGTTTCATCCTTTTGACTTTGGGGATTTTCCGTAGATTGGTCTGGCCACTCATATGCGTCGTAGTATAGGTCATTTTGGTAGTTCGAGTCATGATAGTTATTAGGTTCGTCAATCGTTTGGTCGTTTTGGTAATTTGAGTCGTAATAACCGTAGGCTTCGTCATTTATTTGGTTCGTTTCTTCGGTTTGTAAATTGTGAAAATTTGGGTTCGGATTCGGATTTGTTGTCTGCCACGACATTGGTTTCCAATTCCTTTGAGTGTTTTGGGAAGATTTCTGATTATTTGGAGGGTTTCTTTGATAGGTTGGCCTATTTTGGTAGCCGTTTCTTTGTAGGTTTGAAGGGGTTTGTTGAGGATTTGGCTGTCTAGGCGGGCCAGACCATTGAGGTGGAGGATTTGGCTGCCTAGGTGGGCCGGACCATTGAGGTGGAGCTAGGCTTTGTAGTAGTCTATAAGATCTCGCAACAGGTGTTTGTGACCAATATGCAGGGTTCTGCCTAGGGGGCCCGTAAAGACGGTGCGGGGGCGGAACTCTGTATTGAGGAGCTTGGTTTTGCCTGAGGGGAGCATTTTGTTTTGGACGAGAGTTTGATGGTAACAACTGGTAATCGTTCGTCATCCATCCAAGTGCCTCATTCAGGTCCTTTGGTTGTCGAGTCCTCAACAGGCTTCCTAGTGGTTCTCTAAGATGTAATAAGAAACATCTTAATGCGAGTTGCGTGTGGTGTTTAATTATGCTGTCGGCCTCATCGGGTTCGTGGATGTTGGCATACGCGGTTATTTTGTTTAATGCTTCCGTAACCCTATGGTGGAACTTGAATGGGTCTTCGTGCTCTCCCTGTCTCATGTTAGAGAGGTCCAAATTCATGGAGAACACGTCCCGTTTATCGGAAAAGGCATTGATCAACGCGTCTTTGATTTGTTTATATGTCGTGATATTTCCCGAGTTTATTGCGCTCGAAGCGGGAGGCTGAATTTTTGCCTTGATGGCATGCAAGATCATCCTATCTTGGAAGTCTCCTACGTCGTTATAATTGAAAAATCTATCATTCAGTTCCTGTGTTAGGAGTAGGAAATCATTTAGAGTTTCCGGATCCCCTTTAAACACTGGAATGAGTTCCATGTGTTCTTTTTTGAATGTTGGGACTTCGGTAATTTCGGATTTCCTACTTGGTAAGCGTGCGCCTCCCATTCTCATCAGTTCGAGGGCGCCCGTAGCTTCGCTTAGCGCGGCTTCTAGTCTAAGTTGTGTCGCGTTTTGTTCTCGGAGGACCTGTTGGGTTGCTTCCAACAAGTGAGTGAATTGGGTATTTTGCGCCATTAATTCGGAATTTTGCGCGATTAGGTCTTCAATTTTGGGTTTGCCCCCGGTGGCTCCAGTATCGACGGACATGTCGATGTTTTCGGGTATGAGGTATTCGGGGGTAGTAGAAAGGTATTGGGGCCGGTTTTGGTCTCTGAGGAGGATCCCTAGGCGATTAGAGAGCCTATCGGCCACAAAACGTTTTAGTTCTTTGGGAATTTTGATTGTTTTAGGACGTGCTTACGGGGTCAAACCTAATCTGACCTGTACAGTGCCGAGTTATAGAAGAAAAGATACAAAAATACAGCTGAAAACAAGATTAAAATTCAAAAGATTAAAATTCCTTAAAATTATCTTAATTAAGAATGGTGTCTTCGTGTGGGAGACGAGAAGAATACAGATGTGGAGAGAGAAGTATAAAGGGACGACGGCCGTCAAATCGGCGAGTGGTCTTCAAGGTGAGCTTATCTGTAGCTTGCAAGCGATAAAAGTTTTTTTAATCTGAGACCTACGTCCTGTGCGTGGGTAGATCTCCGATGAGATGTCGTTTTAACAAATGAAGAGTGAACGTCTCAATATATTCTGAAAGTTTTCCCGGTCAGATGTTCGTTCTTTGCGGGTTTTAAAACTTTTAACAGCATTTTTTTGTGAAAGCTTCTTGGAAGTGAAGGAAGTTGTATATTTTTAAGTGTGGGCTTAAGAATGGGTGAGTGTCTGCCGAATATGCTTTTCGGTGGACTGTACTCGTACTATAAAATGTTGCGCAGTGATTTACTTACAGAGGGATGCCCATGTCCATGTAAGGAGTCCAGTTCCTTTGATTTCCGTCGTGTGTAATCCCAATCAGACACTGTTTCACAGAAGGTTCTCGGTTTTTCTTCGCGTGTACGGAGCAAAGAAAAAACCACGTCTTTCCGACAAGCGCCAATTAAGTAATAGTCGTGGAGTTTTGAGTTTTTAAAAAACAACTTTAATTCACTTTCACAAGAATAACAAAGACGATGCACTGCGCGATGTAGATACGGGGACGTACGGATGGAGACTGAACTGCAGAGGCTGATGGCCGCGGGCTTATATAGGGAAGAGCTGCTGTGTCAGCTCTTTATTACCCAAGGGTTGAGGCGTCGTATGTAACTTATATATATATATATATATATATGTAAATAATCTCACCCGTTGATTGGGTTTCGACCATTTCTGATAGCAGCACTTGTTTTGGTGCCCTTTGTGATGGTATTTCTATTCATAGTCTATTATTATCTCGCAGGCAGAGGAGTTACCTTGTTATTGTTTCGTATTGTTGAGCTTCCACGTTTCAATATTGTTTTCTTATTTTGTGAACAGTCGGTCGGCCGCAGGTCACACGGATAGAATAAGCTCTGAGCCTGTTTGATATCTTGAATATCTAATTTCGCGAGTTTGTATCAAATGGCTTAATACAAAAGTTACAAATCGTATTTGGAGTTTTTATTCACGCGCAAATTAGAACCCAGGACTCGGACTTACAAATTAGATATGCAAAAATACAAAAAAAATAATAATTTCGGATGAATTTGCCAAGGACCTCATAAAAAAAGTGCACCTTAAGTTTGGCCATATAGGGACCACACAAATTGAGCTGACAATTGGGCCGTACTTTTATAACGAAAATTTAAAACAGAAGATCAGCCAATTTTGCCAAAATTGCCCAGTATGCATAAAGAACAAGAGTCGAATTCCATTCAAATTTGGCCACCTCTCCCACTTGGGACCGGCAACCAAACCCTTTGAATACATGTCAGTAGATACCATTGGGGGTTTCTCCGGAAATAATTCAACCAAGAAATACTGCCATCTACTGGTTGATCATTTTACAAGGTACGCCTTTGCGGTGACATCTAAAAATCAAAAGGCATCGGATTTCATCAAACTGCTAAATTTAGTATATGAAAAAGGCTATAAGGTTGAAAATCTCCTGGCAGACCAGTATGCTGCCTTAAATTCGAACACTTTCAAAGATTTCCTAGAGTCAAAGGGGACCCGACTTTTGTTTACCGCAGTCGATTGTCCCTTTTCCAATGGAATGAACGAGCGATTAAATCAGACCCTTGTGAACCGCCTTCGTTGCAAGATAAACGAAAATTTGCACAACAAGACACGACCCTGGTCAGTTCTGCTTCAGGACTGCATCTCTGAGTATAACAACACTATCCACAGTTCCACAAAATTTAGCCCCAATTATCTGCTTTTAGGAAAGAAATTTGATCTGATAAAAGGCATATACAAAAACACAAATGATAATTTAGCAGCGGACAGGCTAAAGGCTTTTCAGAATTCTCTACAGAGCCACAATCGAAACAGAAAGATCTACAACAAAAACAAAAAAAGAAATGAATTTAAGGCAGGCGATCTAGTTTATGTAGATCAAGGAAACCCACTAAATAGGAACAAGTTAGACGAGATTCGTACTGGTCCATACATAATTTCAAAACAAATCTCTAGAGCACTATATCAAGTAGACACAGGATACCAAAAATACAAGTCCAACATTTATCATGTTTCAAAATTGTACCCATTTGTTCCCGGGTAGCAAGCGCTCTTGTATACTTATCTTACCCTTTAACTTATCTTGCTTGTAACTTAACTTTAACTTATCTTGCTTGTAACTTAACTTTAACTTATCTTGCTTGTAACTTGACTTCAACTTATCTCGCTTGTAATTTATCTTGCTTGTAACTTGTCTGTAACTTATCTCGCTTGTAACTTGCCTCTAACTTATCTCGTTTGTGACTTAACTTTAACTTAAGTTCAGCTTATCTTGCTTCAACTTATCTTGCTGTTGTTTTAACTTAATTTCAACTTGTAATGTAAACTCATCCATGCGCAGGAGTTTCCGGCACCATTCTTGTCGCGTGTGCTGGGTTTTTGGGTGTGGGGATGTAAATAATCTCACCCGTTGATTGGGTTTCGACCATTTCTGATAGCAGCACTTGTTTTGGTGCCCTTTGTGATGGTATTTCTATTCATAGTCTATTATTATCTCGCAGGCAGAGGAGTTACCTTGTTATTGTTTCGTATTGTTGAGCTTCCACGTTTCAATATTGTTTTCTTATTTTGTGAACAGTCGGTCGGCCGCAGGTCACACGGATAGAATAAGCTCTGAGCCTGTTTGATATCTTGAATATCTAATTTCGCGAGTTTGTATCAAATGGCTTAATACAAAAGTTACAAATCGTATTTGGAGTTTTTATTCACGCGCAAATTAGAACCCAGGACTCGGACTTACATATATATATATGTATATATATATATATATATATATATATATATATATATATGACTCTTAAGAGTCGGTCTTGGGGGAAAAATACTCAGATTCCCCAAGACCGACTCTCAAGAACCCTACACCGAATTTAATCTTTATATAGCGGTCAAGAACAAAGTCACATTATATATATATATATAGCTTTCACTTCAAGTTTGATTTGGTTACCCCATACCCCAAAGACGCTCCGCGTACAAAATGCCAAGCCACGACATGCATGATAATTATCATCAAATTTGGGCCAAGCCAATAATCGGAGTCACTCACTATTTTTTTACTACTTTTGGAAGTGAGACGCTTCTTCAACGGCTTGGCTTAACCAAAAGTCTCAATTGCCTCAACCAAAAATAATGACAGGATTTTCAGCTGTACCAGATTTAAGCGCTGGAAATCGTAATTTGATTTGTAATTCTCAAATCTGATGATTCAGAAGTTACTTCTCCCTAATTATTTCCAATTTTAATCATAAAATTGTTTTACTTTAATGAAAAACTCATTGCTAATACTCAACATATAAATATTTGCCCTTAGTGGCACTAATAACACAGGGGTCATGACTGTGGTAATGAATCTGGGGAGCCCCCAAGCTAAACTCACCAATTTATGGTATTGTTGAAGAAGGAGAATAAGCACTTGCAAGGAGTTAGTGCTGGGGAAATATGACAAGCAATGTCAATGTCCCTACTGGTACATAATTACTACTTCCTAACATACCTGATGAAGCCTCACCAGGCGAAACTAGTTGTTTGAGAATTATAATTTGATATTGGAAGAGGCCTACAATATCTTCCACCCTCAAACCACAAACTCATTGGAGAGTGTTTTTGGAATGCCTAATGCTGTGTAAAGCTTTAAGAAAAATCCATGTATTTCCATACCCCTTTTTGTGTAGTCCAAATCCAACTTTTGGATTTTCTATTTTTGTTATGCTTAAAACAAAAGTATCAGGCACCCCAAAAACACTCTCCAAGTTTCACTTCGATATCACAAAAATTGTGGACTCTTCCCGACCAACATTCCTGCAGTTAATAAGACGTTTTTAGAATCAAGTTATGAAGATCTATCTTCACGAATAAAACCTGCTCGGCTCAACCCACCAAAATCGTTTTGGTATCATTGAATTTGTTATCGAAAGTTCTTTAAGCGTGAACCCACCCTATCCACATTTGACTTGAAAAATTCGACCAATGTCCAATTTTTCCTTAATTATAAAGTTATTTACCCGGACAGCGTCGTTAGGAAAAGCCGAGTTATCGATGAAGGAGTAAGTCTAGAGGATTGTAAGTTCTATTAAGCCTAAGTTCTATTCCGAAACTTGCTCGTCAAAATGCGCCCACCCGCATGGAAATGGGTGAAAATAACAAACTAATTTTCGTTTTTATAATGTACGAGTAAACAGGGATATAGATTTTTAATACACTTGGTAGATATGTTTCCTTGATTATTATCTTAATAAATCCTATTATATAAATATGAAGTGTAATTTATTAAAGTTTATATCGGGTTCCCTCCATCTCGTAGGTAAGTGATGAGACGGGACCGAGAAAATGGTTCCGTATGGTAATGAGTCTGTCATCCAATCATAATGATAATAATGAAATTTAGGGTTTCAAAGTTCAAAAACCAGTATCTTGAAATCTTTTGAAAGAAGAGAAGCGTTTTTGTTGGTTTTGGAAAAATTTTGTTTCAACGAATTTGAAAAGAACACGGCGCGGAAGGGCGACCCCACATTCAAGACCGAACTGTCTTGCGGGTTATTGCCTATTCCTGTTGCCATGGATACAATATTCTTCATTGCAGAGTTACTCGGGGATGTTCCCCATTTTCGGTCGCCACCCCTACGTCTGTTCGGGAATCTGGTCATTCTATGACGGCACCAGAGGATGGTAGAGTCTGGGAAAGATTTAAGTATGAGCATGATTCCTTTTTCCGTTTGATCGACAAAGAAACCATCGTTAGGTTGAAAACCCACTTTTCTAGTCCCACTAATCATGTTCCGCAAGCCTCGTCTCTGCCAGCAGGAGAACTTTGGAATTCAGAACTCCAGGCTCGAGAACCAAATTCTCTGTTGGCAATTGCTCCAATAGAAAGCATAGTTGAGAGCAATGATGGAAAAAATTCACAAGCAGACCATGTTCTGCAAATCTCGCCTCGGCCAACAGGAGAAGTTCGGAATTCAGAACTTCAGGCTCAAGAACCAAGTTCTCAGCTGGCGATTGATCCAATAGCCAAAACAGTTGAACATAATGACGAAAAAAGTGTACAAGCAAACGCTGATACTTATTAAGTACATTCTCAACAGTGACGACTCTATTGCAGATCCCGATTTTGACGTAGAACAATATTTTGATGATGGACAGTTAGAGGACTCCGAAGATGAAGAAAATATCAGGGTGAAATCTTATTCTAAAATTTAAAAAAACGTTGCCAAAAAACTGCAGGTTTCCATTGACTGCTCTGTTCTCCAACGCGTTGAAAATATTACTTCGAATAACTCATTGGAATCAGAGGAAGCGCTGCCAGTAGCTAAAAAAGGTAGAAAAAGGTTAGCTGACACCTCCTCTTGGAAGCGAAATAAAACTAAAAAATTGAAAAATGAAGGTAAAGAATATGTGCCTATAAAAAGTAAAAAACGAGTGAAAGCAAAGGAAGTTAGACCTCCCTGCTCTGAGAAATGTGGCCATAAATGTAGTAAGAAGTTCACAGCAGAAGAAAGGAAACGAATATTTGATGATTACTTACTGGAAACTCGGAGATTTGACAAGACAAAGAGAATACATTACCAAACATTCAGCTCCTATCAAACCACAGTATCGGTATCCAAAAAGTAAGCCCCGTGAGTTCAATCACGCATTTTATTTTTGTGATGGTGAGAATAAAAGGAGAGTCTGTAAAACTTTTTTTATGGCAACATTGGATATTACTCGCAGGATGGTATCGACTGCATTTAAAAAAGATATTGGTGGCATCGTAGAAGGTGATTTAAGAGGAAAACACGATCATCACTACAAAGTGCCTGAAGTGGATAAGAGACCATATTAATTCCATCCCAAGGATTGTCATTATCTTGTTATTATCTTGTCATTATGATTGTCATTATCTCCGGGAGTCATTATCTCCGGAAACTACCAAACTACCAAAGAATTCATTGAAGGTGGAAAAACTATCGCATGCCTGTACAGAGATTATAAAAAGGACTGTATAGATAAAGGAGAAGAATTCGGCAGTTTGTCCATGTACACATTCATATTCAATAACGAATTCAATATATCTTTTTTTGTGCCAAAAAAAGACCAATGTGAGACATGTACTGCGTACGAGCTGTCTGATGAAGAAGGGAAGGGAAGGATGAAAACCGAATTTGAACTACATCACAAAGAAAAAGAAATAGCCAGAATGGAAAAGAATTGGGACAAAGACTTTTCAAATGAAAACGTGATAGTGTGTTGTTATGATCTACAAGCTGCTTTTCCAACACCTCAAGGTGATGCCTCGGTCTTTTATTACAAAAGTAAGTTATCATCCTACAATTTGACCATCTACGATCTCAAAAGTGGAGAGACAGTCAACATTTGGCACGAAGGAGATGCCAACAGAGGTTCTATTAAAATCGGCACTTGCATATATCGATACATTGAAGGGAAAGCTACCTCTACCAACAGGAAACTGAAGTTTATTTTCTATACTGACAACTGCAGCGGACAACAGAAGAACAAGTACGTTTTCGTGATGTAGGTACATGTTGTGCTTGAAGAAATTCAAGAATATAATCTCCATTTCTCATAAGTTCCTCGTGACTGGCCATACCCAAAACGAAGGAGATTGTGTTCACTCTGTCATTGAAAAGGCAGTAAGAAGGTCTAGAAAGACAGGGCCAATATACGTTCCAAGTCAGTTTGTGCAGATAGTGAGAACGGCTAAGGTGACTGAACCGTTTTATACTGTGAAGGAACTCACCTTCAGTGACATGCTTGATTTCAAAAGCTTAACGAATTGCTTGGGGAGCAACTTTAATGTCGATACGTCCCAAACGAGAATCTCGTTTTCCGAAATAAAGTACTTCATGGTTCGCCAAGAAAACCCTTTTTTGTTATATTTCCGAACCTCATTTGATGGTGAATTGGGGACGGTGGACATCTGGAACTATTCACCCCAATCTACTACTACTCTAAGAACTACAGTTAGGAGAAAAAAAAAACCACTCGAAAATCGTGTCTGTATGAAGGATTTGAAGAAAAATATACTGCCAAGTAAATGGCACATGAGCTTCCTCGTGACCTTCACAGTTCGTCACCATTAAATTCCAGAAAACTAAAAACGACCGGTTCTGGCATCAGGGAATTAATAAGGTGGGAAATTGGAAGCTGAATGGTACATATAATAAATTAAATTATTAAGGAAAATTTTGATTTTAATATGGGACCATCCAAGATGTAGTCCGCATGTTCCCTGAAAATTTCGTCTAAATCGGATCAAAACTGAAGGAGTTTTTAATTGATTTACAGGATTTCATTAATATTTTGATCTAAATTCATGATTAAAACATCCTTGGGGATATTTTTTGGCAACTTCGAGCGTGATGGACCACCCGATTTGTTCATTTTCCAAACTTACCCTGTGTTGCTGGCCCACCCTTGCCCGCATCATCCCTGAAAATCTGACCGAAATCCGTTCACAATTGCCTGAGTTATGACCGAAACAAGAAAATTTTGTTTGCGCCTGCGCAGAGGCTACCGTTGATACGATCATGACGGAACTGATAGGGGACCATGTAGAGCTATACCCGCACGATCCCTAAAAATTTGAAGAAAATCGCATCAAAATTGTGGAAATTACGGCTTTTGCAAGGACCGTAACAAGAATATTTTGTTCACGCATGCGCAGAGCGTACCGCTGATACAATTATGATGATTGTCTTATGGGACCTCAAGAGACCTTACCCACATCATCCCTGAAAATCTGACCGGAATCCGTTCAACATTGACCGAGTTATGACCGTCACAAGGAATTCACGTCAGCGCCTGCGCAGAAGCTACCGTTGGTTCGATCATGATGAAGTTGATAGGGGACCATCTAGAGCTTAACCCGCACGATCCTTGAAAATTTTGTTAAAATCGGATCAAAATTGTGGAATTTATGGCTGTTACAAGGAAATGTGGACGGACAGACAGACAGACAGACACGGAACCAAATTTGTTCAGGAGGCTCTGAAACGCAAAATGCGAGTGGAAATTTTGATTTTGGAGCAACAAATTTTTTTTCATTTCGAAAGTGAAAACAAAGCTTCCGCTGCCTTGCAGTCTCGGAAGCAAAACCTGCAAGAAAAAATACTGAAGATCCTTGATGAGTGGGATTGTCAACAGGCCTACACATCACCGACTGGTATTACAAAAAATAAAAAAACTGACCTAATCAGTTTATTGAATAGTAAAGTTGTACCTAATTGTTACCGTACATTTTATGAAGGGTTATCCTTAAAAACTAATAATAAGAGTTCAGACTGATCTCTTCTTTTTCAAGTTCCTATTCTTACCTAAATGAAAAATGTGATAATAATTAATAAGAAAGTATTTCTAATTTGTTTAAGAATAATTTTAAAATAAACATTTCACGCCTTTATTTTTATTTTTATAATCATGCATCCACCTTTTCCCAAGCACTCTAGATACTTACTCGTGCACTTATTGCGTTATTCTTTCAATAACATTACAATATCATCAGTGGCCGTGGGTAAGGCTAGATGGTTCCCTACCAATTGCATTGTTCTTAAATCATTACATAATACTGCGTGTGCTCAAACGTAAATTACTTCAAATCTCATTTTCTTGTTTCCCAATTCTATGTGACGTAAATAATTTAAAAAAATCATATCCTAATTATTATGAATAAAATAGCATAATCTTACTTGTTGCCGATACTCTAGCTAAGTATTTTTACCTGTTTCTGATGTTTTCGTTGTAGTCTATTATGTAGTCGATTGCCTGTTTGGCGTATTTCCTGAACTCTTCAGGGTCCATTTCGCTAAATTTTTTAACCTCTTATTATTGGATTCCTGCAATGTATAACGTCATGAATAGTACACTCAAATAATGAAACACATCGTAATGTGCAGGTAACTAATTGGAATAAAATGGACTCCTTCGTTTTATTATAATCAATTAATTATTTTCGAAACCAAATCAATGTTGTTTCCTAGACAAAATTAAATTAGAGGAGGAAATAAGTAATTAAAATGATGTCAAAATAGGTCGGTTGAACGTTCACTCTGCCAAACTGGTCATTACCGAGATGTCTTAAGGGGTCGTTGCACCAATGAGGGCTAAAGAATAGTTAGTACGGAGTTGGGAGTTATCCTCCAAAAACAACCGTGAGATAACAGAATTAACTATGCTAACTCGTTGTTCTCTGATGAAATGGGCTATCAGTGCTACATAATTATGTGCACGTTCTCACTCAACCATTGGTCTTCATCTAAAACCATGTCAAACATCTTTGAAATTCATTGGGGGTCACGTGAACTCCCTGAAAATCTCAACATAATTGGTTTAGAAGATTGACCTGCGGGATGGATTATTATTGCAGAACTGAATCCGAGAATCAAAACACAAATGCGGGCTATGCGTTGGTAGACGATAGTTGCGTATCGACATCCAAAATATTCCGTATAATATCATTGAAATGGTTTTAATAATCATTAAAAACTCCATAGTGGAATAAAGTCAATCAAGATGTAGGTTACGTACGACTTCTAAATTTTTATAATTTATTTATTTTCTATTGCAGAATATTATTTAGAAAAAGTTGTTTTGCCAAAAAATTGGTACCTAGTTAACAATCTTGTTTTACCCAAAGTGCTCAAATTTCAAGACTATGTGACATAATACAAATACGATAATGTACGAAAATTTGCTCATTCGATTATTTTGCATGACTAGAACTTAAAAAAAAAAAAAAAAACAGCGTTTGAAAATTCATCACAAATAACCATTGGAGGTGATCCAGGATGCCCAATGGAAGCCAAATGAAAGAAAAAAGTTTTAAATTTTTTGGCATGGACCATAGTTGCATAACGACAAACCAGTTAGTATAACAACTATGAATAAATGAACTTCACTAAGCGATTCAGCGTGAGCAAATATCCCGAAATCAAGTACCACTGTGGGGTCATTAAAATACCACCTCTAAAAAACACAATTTACTCATATTTTATAACGTATTAGAGTGATGGGTCATACTTTCAAAAAAATTCACATAGATTCAGAATCTGCAATTAATAGTGGGGGTTCTTAGTATAAAAAAGTTAGCACACATTGTGTGTGTTTGCACTAGAGCTCTGTTTGCAAATTAGTAAGTTTTAAATACTACGAAAAGGATCATGAAATATGGCATTGGCTTTTTTTCTCGCCTCCTAATTAGAGAAAATATGTGAGGAGTACATTGTTGGATGGACTTCGCGTCTAGCCGGGGGGCTTCGCCCCCCTGGACCCCCCTAATCTATACTCGGCGCTTCGCGCCCCGCCGGATCTTTTCTCTTTTCTACTGCGTAGAAAACGAGGATAATTTGCTATGCAATTCTTAGCCTGAATCAACTTAGTTTTGGAATGTAGCCAGGTACGCAAGGAGAGGGAAATTGGTAGCTTGAAATGTGAACATTTATCACATAAATCAAGCGCTTTCCAACGAGTGGCGAACGATTTTTTTGCGATGAAAACTGCGGAAGTTTCATTCCCCTAACAACGGCTGGGTTGTACGTGAAAAACACCGAAATCGTGACACAATCTATACCAACTAATCAACTACTCGGTTGTACGTGAAAATCATCTTTAATTTCGTCCCGGACGTTACATAAAAAATTATTGGGGGTTGGCCTAAGAATTGCGTAGCAATTAATATATTAATTGGCTACATTCCAAAACTAAGTTGATTCAGGCTAAGAATTGCATAGCAAATTATCCTCGTTTTCTACGCAGTAGAAAAGAGAAAAGATCCGGCGAGGCGCGAAGCACCGAGTATATATATATTATAAACATATATATATATATATATATATATATATATTTGCGATGCGGCTAGGAGGCCCCGAACACTGCCTGCACAGCACACGGGCCCCCACAATTATAGACCTGTGTTATTAGAACCTCGAACTCACGCCTTTTTTTTTAAATAATTTCAGAAAAGGACATTTGGTTAATATATGTACCTAATAACCATTTGGTTGAGATTAATTTATATGGTAATAATTTTCACTTTTACAGATTGGAGAGAAAAGTTAGATATTTATGTGTAACTTCCCATCTGCGGTAGGAGTTTCGTTCAAGCTGGGGGTAATATTTTGTAAGTTTATGCATTTTATCTTAGAGTATGGACTGGACTAAATTTAATGACTGATAGATAAACATTGAGTGATTTTAGATAAGTGAATCATGCGGTTATATAAGATGGATAGTTAGATAGATGAGAACTTGTTTATTGGTCGACCGTACCTCTCGAGGTGGAGTTCCTTCGGCGCCTGTATTGAAAACTGGAAGCCGCCGGTAATGCTTGGTAGTTTATATACGGAAGAATAACTGTACGTAACAATACCGGCTTCTACTCGCCCTGCGTACGCGCAGTTACCCAATTAGTCACCGGAGTCATTATATTATATGCCAGCAGTAATGAGAACATGCCTCCGCCTTAGAGAAAGTACCTGCAAGCACCTAATGAACTCAAAGGGAGAGGGGTGAGTGTAATCAAAGTACAATGCTGACGGGGAGGATGCCATTCATTGTTCATAAAAAGACAGGCGATGGGCCTGGACATGACCTAGTTTATTGAAACACATTTCCCATCCGTCGCCTTTGATGAAACAGTTGGTACTTATGCTCATTTTCACAGAAGAAAACCTTGTCTGATTGATAAAACCTAGTAAATGATTGGAAAAATATTAGTATTATTATTTATGATTATTTTTCTGGGCAGATGAACTTTCTTCATAGTGTAACCAATATTTCCCTCCCACTAATGGCTTAACCTGCCCAAGGTGTAAATGCAACTGGGAAAGTCATGGAATTTTGCTAAGCAAGAAATATTAAGGAATTTCAGTAGAATTAACGAAGATCACGGGATTTTGTCTAACGAGAAATATTCGGTAAACTTTCACTCCCTAGGCTGTATATGTTGATAGTAATTCCTAACGAAATCCTCGTGTGTTGCATGAATTCGGAAGCCAAGAAGACGGATTAAAAAAGCGGTACCTACTTTACTAATAAGTAGGAAACGTATTTATAATGTACACATATTTCTCTTAAAAATGATACACCCGTTTGCCTAGTTTGTGATTATAAATGTAGGTATAATATACATAAATAATTTTTGTTAGTTATGAATCGCTTGATTTTATGAGAATTTAAATTTTGTTAATACTTACTTTTTCTTGTTGACATCAACTAGACATTTCTGACTTTGCTCCGTTTCGTAGTTCAGCTTATCTCTACCGCTCCTGCAAGCATTTACCCCCACACACAGTGAGATTATATCAATTTCCTTTGTGAAGGCTTTCATTATGGATCCTGGAGAAAGTGGCCACAGTGACCCTAGTAACCACTAAGGGGATTCGGTTAATTATTAGGTACCTATTTTTTGTTTTTCTGTCTTGGGCCTAAATGTTTGCACAGAGCTTCTTTGGCTGGACACTTTCCTGTCCTCTGCGGTGTACTTCCATCCGGGTCCTTGGTATAGATAAGGGCTTTCTTTGGGCACTCTGAGGTTGGTGCTGATCGGCTTTCGAAACGTGGGCTTGTTTACTATCTATGTTCGGATTTTTTGGACGTCCCTCTGAAGCCCTGTCTTATAGGCAAGGTTCCGTTAACAAGAACGATCCATCTGGTGTAGAGCATCTATCCTCTCAGTTCTCGTTTTGAAACCCATATTGGTTCGGATAAATAAACCTAATTTGGGTTATTTATTCCATTATCCTCTTTTTGATTATTTTTTCGAAAATTTTTGATAGGACAATAATGAGGGACATGGATCGGTTTGATTCATCACCGGCCCGCTTTGTGTAGAGGCGCGATTTTGGCGATTTTAAAAGCTGTTGGGAAAATCCCTGTTGTAATACTTAGATTATTAATGTATGTTAATAGCTTAGTATGTATATCTTATCGTACTTACTGAAATATTGTCATACCTGACGCCGTGTTTGTTTTTAAGCTTTTACATATCCGTTTCGCTAATAAGAAACATGATGTCCCTGCCTAGTTTTGGGTACCTACTGTAGGAGTCCTATATTATATTTTATTCGTTGCTGTTTAATTTATATGCTATATCTTTCGTTTCCATTGTTTTTCAGTTTCCCTCTTTCTATTTTTCGGTCGAAAAATCTTCATTTTTATGTTATTTATTTTTTTAATTTTGTCCTACTACTGGCGGCTTTGTTAAGAAATTTCCATAACTTGTAAGGGCTATTTTCGTTCTCGAATTTCTGATCGTAGTAATCGTCTCTTGCTGCTCGAGTTGATAACGTAATTCTACTCCTCAAGTTGTTATATTCTTCTCAACATCTGCAACTCAAATCCGGCGGATCCAGACTTCACAGAACCGAGCTGTTCGGCTTATGACAGATTGCCCTTAGTTTGTCAGAAACGATTGCCTACACAACGATCTCAATCTCCCATGGGTTAATGACTTGCTACAGGCTGCGTACACCCAACTCGCCGTTCGAATCAATACCCATCCTAGCACCTTGGTAAGGAGAATTCTGGAGGATTCTCGCCCAGCACGAGCATCGCGACGTCTGAAGAGAAAATGGCATTCGGACCTCCTATGACCACTTTGCGAACTGCTGCAATCAGAACCTTTAATCAGTGGCATATCAAACACACGGACCGAATTAACATTGCTTGGAAAATACCTTTTATTATTCCCCCACTATTGATGCCTACCTCATTGTTTGAGCTACCAAAGGGTAGCCTGATTTCTTCATGTTTCATGTCATGTTATATTACTACTTTCCATTATGCACACTTGATAGTGGTACTGCATAAAAATTAAATTAATGAGAGAAAAAACTATTTCATGAATTTTTAATGTTAGAAAGAACTCTCGTAAAATTTACAGTCGATATGTATTTTGTAGAATAAACTGTCCTTGTTATCATAATTTTTTTTTAAAGAGCTGAAATGCAATACGAAAGGCACGTCTTCTGGACAGCGATTTTAGGTTTCTGTGAGAATGACCCTTATTGTGGTGAACTCACCACCTATCCACCAAAAATAAGTTCACGCACTAGAACTATATGAAAAGACGTCAGGCTACCTCTAGACGAAACGAGAGAAGTCGCCAAAAAGATAATGCAAATTACATAATCACAAAAGAAAAAAACTCGTCGGAAGGTAAAATATGACAAGCTAAACACTCACTGCACGAGTGAAGCTTGACGAGCCGGCAATCTAAGACACGAAAATTGCCTTGAAACAAATGACTTTGAAACAGTAATCAAGGACAAACAAAGCCAGACGCACTCTATTGAGGAAGGGGGAGAGGAAGATGTTTCACCTTCCGCACACCGAGCGCAAGCGATCAAATCGAAAGATGTTTTTCCTTCCACACACACGAGTGCTAGGGATCAATCGGAACAGCTAATCACACGCAGCATCCGGCTCCCCGACAAGTATAAATATAGCAGCTCCAGGCCCTGTATTTGCATACCGATCTCAACCTCCGATCTTGAAATTTCACTCTGATACTTGACGAATCTCTGCCTTCCAGCCTACTGCGATTACAACTCCATTGGGATTGATTGAGGACAAGGTTTTCAAGCCAGTTGAAAACGAGATTCACGACGAGAGATCTCACCGCTTTCCAGCCTACCAGAACTCCGGGTAGATCGAGTTTTACACTTCGTATTGCTCTCTACCCACTAGACGGTACCCCGACGTTGCTACACCGTCTAGCTTCAAAAAAACCTCGCCACCCGGGTCAGAGAAGAAATTCACTGACCGCCCGCTGGGACGAGTTGTACCAAGCTTTGTCGCCCGGTTTCACAGATTTATCTGCGAACCGACCGCTGGGGCAAGCCGTTTGATCATCAAGAAGCCCGCAGAGGCTGATCATTCGAAACAGGCGGACCTGCTTTTCTCGAACGGGCTTCTGTAGTGACATTGAGTTTACAGTAGTTTATTAAATCACCTTTGTAACGTAGCTTAGCAACAACTGTAAACAGAGGACGAACTTTCATTAATGTTTTGGATGGAAATATACCTAGTGTTTTTCAGTGAAGTTGAATAACTTTATATTTGGCGCTGCGGACAGGATCAAAAGTCATGCCACGTAGGAAGAAAGCTCTTTTACAGGGAGAAGAAAGTGACGAAGAGTACAATGAAGCGGAGTCGGCTTCTAGTATTGAGAAGAGGGACAGTGTGTTTTTCGAAAAGCTCGTTCAGACTTTTAGGTTCGGAAAGTTTGAAGAAGAGGAAGAGGATTGGATGTACTACATTAGTCGGTTTGAGGTAGAGGTAAAACGTTATAGTATGGGTCGCTTATTGCCTAATGAAGTGAAGAGCATTCTACTTTTGTCTTCAGTTGGAGCTAATCCATTCAAAATTCTTGTTGATCACTTCAGGCCGGTGGACGTTAGTGCGATCCCATACATGGAGCTAAAAGATGTATTGACCAAGTATTATGTACGAGCTACCTGCATCTTCGCAGAACGAAGGGCATTCGCATTGAGGCACCGTGAAGAAAACGAACCAATTGCTAAATTCGTCAATGTACTGAGAACTCTAGCAGGGACGTGTGAATTTGGTGACAGTTTAGAAGAGCGATTACGGGATCAAATAGTTATTGGAATTAATGATACTAAATGGCAGGAGGAGCTGATTCGGTTGCATCCAACAAATGCAGCAACGTTTAAAGATGTAGAGGGGTCGGCACATGTTTTAGAACAGGCTCATTCGCAGAGGGTTAGATTAGAACAAATGACACAAATACAGCAAAGAATGAGAAATTTTAAGGGCAACCCCCAAATTAACAAGATTAACAAACCGCGCTATGAACCACGAGTGTTGGATGAAGAGCGAGATTGTTTGAATTGTGGTTTCCCAAAACACAGAGATCCGAAAATCTGCCCTGCATTAGGCAAGGTTTGCAGTGCCTGCACTAAAGCTAATCATTTTGCCAGGGTATGCGTCTCCTCACAACGAGCTAAAGTCAAGAAAGGAATAAAGCGGGACTCTCAGAAAACTAGAAACTTACAAGTTGGGCAACAGCGTTGGGGAAGTGATTTTTCTAGCGAATCAGAAAATGAAGGAAGTGACAGAACTGTAAACAGTATAAATGGAGTTGGAAACCGAATCATGCTTCCAGTGCAGATTAATGGACATGAGGTTGAAATGTTGTACGACTCTGGAGCAGCCCAGACTGTGGTGGGTAAAACAATTTGGAAAATGATAGGGGCCCCTCAGTTACATTCTACGAAAGATTTAGAAGCCTATACAGGCATTCCAATTAGAACACTCGGTAAGGCCAAAGTAGAAGTTAAGGCTTTCAACAAGACTCGTAATTTGAAATTGGTCGTGGTGGATTCAAACGATTCTCCTTTATTCGGATTGGACTGGGCAATCAGTTTTGAGATTCCGATGCCAGAGGGGGCTAGAGTGTGTACAATCAGAAGAAATGACAAAGAGAATGCAGAAGAAAAACTGAAATTTATCAAACACAAATACAACTCTGTGTTTCAGGAAGGTACCGGGAAAATTCGGGGTCACACAGTGAAGATTAATTTAAAGACGGGTTCAGTTCCAAAGGTATTTCGGCCTCGACCAGTCCCTTTTGCCATGATGAAGCAAGTGGAAGAGGAGTTAGAGCGGTTGGAAAAACAGGGTATAATTGAAAGAGTGGACACTACTACTTCACCATTGGAATGGGCAGCACCTGCAGTATGAGCTATCAAATCGAATGGAGCAATAAGTGTGGTGAAAACCACCCCCTCTTGTCAACAGCCCTTTTCAGGGCTACCAAAAAGAGGTAGACACAACACAAAAATATTTACAAGACGTCGAGTTATAACTCCGTCAAACAAAATATTTCACCAGAGAGAAAATACGAAATTCTCTCTCAAAAGTGAAATATTAACTAATAACATACAAGGCGACCTCCCTAGACACTTACTGGGCGAGAGAGACGCGACAAGTATCTCGAACCAAGTCGCCTTGAATGAGAAAACTCAAACAGAAAATCAAACGTCCTCTAAAACTAACAAGGACAATTCAAACAAGCCTACTCGCCAATCAGAAACACTGATTACACGAGAGACAATAGGCGAACCAACCAGGAGGCGGCAAGCAACCACCTCTGGTCCAGCAGCCACCTCGGGGACCCCGTCTGAACAACGGACGCAGGGAAACCACCCGAGGTCCCCGTCTAAACTCAAGGTCGTCGGCTCCGCGACGGACGCTCGTAAGCCACCCCCGGGGACCCCGTCGCAACGACGGACGTGGGGAAACCACCCCGGAGGACCAGCTCAGCTATCATACTCGCAGATACTGAGAAAACAATGTGCGAGCCAATGAGATTACACAGTCGAATTAATGAAATTAAGCGGACCAATCAGGAGGCGGCCACCTCCCTATAAATACCCCGCTCGGAGCCCTCCGAAATTCATTCCACTCTCCGCTCTCGACGACTACACTCAGAAGTACGAAGATTTCTACACGCTCTACGCTGACGAACCTTCTGCATCCCGAGTTCATCTCAAGAACGGCTTCCTACTGCTTTCTACAAGGCCTACCTTCTCTCCACACAGATCTCGCATTGGCATCTACGAGTCCAGTGATTATTCATCCTGCTCATTGCCCAACGTAGTTCATCTGTCAGGACGCCACCCGGTACATCTATCGATATTCTCTTTAGATCGTACGCCCGCTGGGACGTTCCTAGTCGTGTCGCCCGGGTTTCGTAGCACTAGGCTCGTCACCGACCGCTGTGGGCACGCCGGTAAATTACTCAGCTCATACGCTCTAATTTACCGTCCAAGGAAGTCTTTTTCAAGACTACAAGGTAGGACCCTGACATACGAGCAAAGGAAAGAAGCTCTGTCAAGCGAGTCCACCTTCTAAACCCTCTATTTCTATACATAGAGGCATCGAAAACGAGCTAATAACTCGTATATTTCGATGGAACGTCGGCCGTCCTATTTCCTCATGCAAGGGGAGGTAGACCACGGCGCGGCCGGGCCTCTTAGCCCCCGCAGCGCTACCTACACGCTGCCCGGCCAATCCGCCGGTCCCAGCGACGGCTCAAGGCTCGATCCTCACGACGAGATCGCCTTCTCACCTAACGTATTCACGACGGAAACGTTAGATCAAGCCTCACCTATACAAAAGATCGAGGATACCTTTCAGACCCGCTCTGAAGTCAATCATTATGATTCGACAAAGCTTTCCGAATATCCACGATATTCGACACAAGGCTACCCGGCCGATCCGAGTGTCAAATACACTCCAAATGTACAAAAAACAAAGGATACTTTTCAGTACCTCAACCAAGCTCAACATATTCCTCCTACAGATATAAATCTTAGGCCGGAATATTACAAAACGGCTCAGTACCAAACTGATCGAACCCAGCACCCACTATGCGAGCCCAGTGCTCCACGCGGCTGCGAAACGAACTATCTCTCGGTTCATCCCGCCAAGCAAGCTGACCTTGACGGATTCGCTCACATTCCTTACAGGAATAACTCAGGGACTAACCCGCATAATCAGAATATAAATGGCCCACTTGGTCTACTACCTACACCAAGTAAAACATATTTAAAACAGGGTATAATTGAAAGAGTGGACACTACTACTTCACCATTGGAATGGGCAGCACCTGCAGTATTAGCTATCAAATCGAATGGAGCAATAAGGATATGTGGAGATTTTAGTGTGACTATAAATCCGAATGTTATCAATGAGGAACATCCATTACCAACATTTGAGGAAATTTTAGCCAAGTTATCCGGGAGCAAGATATTCTCAGTTGTTGATCTCAAGGATGCATACTTGCAACTTGAAGTCGAGGAAGATTCAGGAAAATACCTTGGACTAGCAACCCACAAGGGTTATTACCGTTACAAACGTTAACCTTTCGGGGTTAGTTTCGCTCCTTCGAAGTTCCAAAAGACAATGGATGCCATACTGACTGGGGTCAAGAACGCAGCTTGGTTTTTGGATGATATTATCGTTGGTGGAACGACATTTGACGAACATCTAGAAGCAATTGAAGATGTGCTGGGGTTAAAACTCAAGAATCAAAGTGTAAATGGCTACAATCGAAGGTCCAATACTTGGGCCACATACTAGATGAAGAGGGAATCCATCCAACTAACACCCATTTGGAGGCTCTTAGGATTATGCCGGCTCCTACGAATTTGCAGGAATTGAAATAGTTTTTAGGTACAATAAACTATTACGGCCGTTTTATTAGAAATTTGCAATCAATTTGTTCACCATTACACAGCTTGACAAAAAAAGGGACTGCATGGAAGTGGACAAAGGAATGTGAGGAAGTATTTGAACAGATAAAAACGGTAATTACACCGTCCAGTACCTTAGTTCATTACTCGCTAATGAAACCCCTAATAATCACAGCAGATGCCAGCGTCAAGGGACTTGGAGCAGTGATGTGGCATCGTTTTCCAAATGGTGTAGAAAAACCTGTAGCATACGCATCGCGAGTTTTGTCAGAGGCCGAAGGAAGGTATTCAGCTTTGGACCGTGAGGCCCTTGCGTTAGTTTTTGCTGTCAAGAAGTTTGATCAATACCTGAGGGGAAGGAAGTTCATTCTTAGGACGGATCACAAACCTTTAATGAGGATTCTAGCAGAAGATAAGGAGGTGCCCAAAATGGCTGCTAACAGGCTAACACGTTGGGCATTAATCTTGAGGAGTTATGACTACACAATTGAGCACATCCAAGGAAAGGAAAACTGCGTAGCGGACACATTATCAAGACTCCCCTTGAACAATACAGAGACAACACCCGCGGAAAACATGGGCAACGTTAAAATCGGGCATCTACTTAATTTGAGATTACACGAGATTCCAGTAAACCGACGTCAGTTGAAAGATGCATTGAAAAGTGATGAAGAAATCAGAGCTGTTGTAAGATGGATTGAAGGGGGCTGGCCTGAAAAGAAAGATCTGGACCAGAAATGGTTTCCATTCTTTGAGAAAAGAGACGAGTTGTCCATCGAAGAAGGAGTACTACTATGGAATGGACGCATTGTGGTTCCCATTTCCTTACGAAAAGATTTCCTAAGAATGCTTCATCTGGGACACCCAGGTATACGAGCCATGAGGGATTTAGCAAAATTTCATGTCTGGTGGCCTAGAGTCGATGCTGAAATTGAAAGGTTTGGGAAAAATTGTAGATCTTGTCAGGAAAATAGACCCAAACAAGAGGAAACGCCTATCCACTCCTGGAATGTACCCACAGTGGCTTGGACCAGACTTCATTTGGATTTTGCAGGCCCTTTTGAAGGGTACTACTGGTTAATTATTGTGGATGCCACAACAAAGTGGATGGAAGTTCTACCCTTAAGAAGAGCCACAGCTACAACAACAATCGAGGCGCTGAAAGATTTATTTACCCGATATGGTATCCCAGTGTTCCTGGTATCAGACAATGGTCCCCAATTTACGTCCAGTGAATTTGAGAAATTCTGCACATCTTCATCTATTAAACATATTAAAATTTCGCCATATCATCCTCGGTCAAATGGGTTGGCTGAAAGGGCAGTCAGGACATTCAAAAACCGCATCACTGCGGCGAGAGAGTCAGGCACTATCCATGAAAGAGTTCGAAATTTCTTGATGTCCCACCGAGTAACACCCCACGCAACAACAGGCAGGTCTCCATCAGAGATGCTACTGGGACGACGGATTCGCACTCATTTGGATCTCCTCAAATCTTCTGTTAGCAATAACGCGGAATTGGCTCAAATGATGCAGAGAATAAACAGAGACCATGCTACCAAGTTTCGCTGTTTTGATGAGGGGGAGGATGTATGGGTCTCGAATAAACTCGCTAAGGGATATTCTCCAGGAAAAATATTAAAACGTACTGGTGACTCATCCTACGTAGTGTTGGTCGATGGAAAAGAAGAAAGAAAACATGCGGATCACTTGAAGAAGATGTGACAGAGAATAAGCAAAGGGGGGAGAAGATGTAGTGACATTGAGTTTACAGTAGTTTATTAAATCACCTTTGTAACGTAGCTTAGCAACAACTGTAAACAGAGGACGAACTTTCATTAATGTTTTGGATGGAAATATACCTAGTGTTTTTCAGTGAAGTTGAATAACTTTATAGCTTCACTCGATCAAAAAAGCAGTTGACCCCTTAGGAGGAGTTGACCCCTTCAAATTCGTTTGAAAGCGAGTCCCCTACATTCAGTTCTTTTCAGGACTGAATAAATTCTCTCAAATGGAGCGAACACCCTCGTTCTGCCTTCTGGGAGATTTACACAAAGCTAACACGGCCGAAACTCCAGTTTCGCGGCCCGCCGAGGCCTACGAGCCCGGTGACCAACAGCGGAGCTCCGATGGGCCAGGCCTCACCGTTCACAGGAAGCGAGCGGTGGAGTCCCACGCCTTTCCAATACTCGGCAACGCCTCCGTTAACAGGCCAGAATCAGGCTCCCCCGCAGACGCGCAGCCGTGTGCTTCACACGCCGGTCTCGCGAGAGACGCGAGCCCAACTCATCTTTCTAACACACAGAAAGATCGAGCATTTTTCATGGCGCAATCGTACGTATCCCCAGCGGATTTAAGCTACATGGCCAACCAATACCAAACCCCTTCTGAGAGAGTTTCCGGCGATTTCGACTCGAGAGTAGAAATCCGCACATCCTTACGTACAGGATATACTAATAAAATGGGTACTTTCCAAGACCCTCAAGGACATTTCGAACACGAAATAAAAGGTACTTTTCAGTACCCACGGAATACTGTTTCGTACAATCATGGGAACCTTCGGCAAGAGCCCGAATATCAATATTCCCAGGTCGGAAAAAGTCAATTAGATCAGCGTCGCGAAGATTGATCTGAAGAGGCTTTGTTCCGTGACTCTCATATCTCCTACCCAGCAAAGCACAGTGGTACACGAGATAATAACGGTACTTTCTCGTACCTCTCACACGATCCTTTTCAAGGACCCAGCCCGTATAACCACTCTAATAACGTGGCTCGTGACATTCCACTGGGAGTCCCAACTCCCAGTAAAACATATATAAATCCACTACACTTATTATTTTCGTCTTCCTTCTAATCCTTCCGATTTTTAGCTTTGGGTTAGGACATACAAGTATCTAGGTACTCATGAAAAAATTTACATAAGTTAGGAATCATTGGAAGGCATTTAATCTGGAAGTGTGTTCATTGAAAGATCCTAAGAAGTTTTTGAGAAAAAAAAAAAAAAAAAAAAAACCGACCTTGGATGCAGAATCAGCACATCAAACAACGTAAAGCTGAAAACAGACTACGCTGACGTGACGTGGGATGACGCATGATCAGGCAGCGACAGACCACGTCAGAGATGGGCCCACAGGTTCACACTTTGCTGAAGTGACGTGAGGGTGGGGTACGTGATGCTGGGATATCGTGCTCAAAGGAGGGAGGAAGGTGTGTTCAGTTGATGTGTAATCTTCGGCAATGCAAGAACTTCTCGACTTGCTTGACGAGGAAGAGGAAGAAATTGCTGGGATGGCAATTGCCTGTGCTGCAGCAGCAGCATCAAGGATATAGGTGTGGTGAATTCCACCACACACTTTCAACAGCCCTTTTCAGGGCTACCAAAAAGAGGTACTCACGACACAATTACATATAAAAGACGTCGAGTTACAACTCATCAAAATAACATATTTCGCCTGAGAGAATATGCGAAATATTCACTCACGAACGAAATATTCACAAATAAGCAACAAGCCAAACACCCACTGCAGGAGAAGGGTTCGTCAGGACAACTCACGAAAGTTGTCTTGAAAACAACAGCCCAAGGAAATGATCAATCGACCTCTACGAAATGCAAGGGCAAGACTGGCAAACCAACTCAGCTATCATATTCACAGATTCTGAGAAAACACTGTGCGAGCCAATAAGGAAACACATGGTGAACTAATGAAATTAAGCGGACCAACCAGGGGGCGGCAGGAGGCGGCCACCTCCCTATAAATACCCCGCACGGAGCCCTCCGTAATTCATTCCACCTTCTGCTCTCGCTGACGTCTCTTCTCATCTCTCGACGAAGTTACTACACGCATTCAAGACTCAAGAAGGCATATCTTCCTCTCCTCACAGATTCTCTCGATCTTCTTGGCATCTACGAGTCTAGTCATTGCACTACTCATTGCCCAACGTAGATCTCCAGTCAGGGTCCCACCCGGCACGTTTAAGACTTCGTCTAAAACGTCGCGTCCGCAGGGAGACCTTAGCCGTGTCGCCCGAATCTCGCAGCTTTCGGCTCTTGATTGTCCGAGGGGCACGCCGGGAAATTGCACAGCTCATACGCTCCAATTTACCGTCCAAGGAAGCCTTTTTAAAGGCTCGGAGAGGACCCCGACATCAAGCTGGGAGAGAGCTTTGTCGAGCGAGTCCCTCCTCTACATAAATCCTTCATCCGAACGGAAAGGTATTTTTCTATCGAGTAAACACACTCGGAGATCTCGATGGAGCGAAGCCCCTCTTACTTCCTCGGGTTCGGGGAAGAAGAGCTTGGCGATGGAACGGGCATCGGCCCCGCTCCAGCTCCTTATCCGAAACTCGATTCTCACTCAAAACGTAGTGACAAACTACTCGGGCCAGCTCCGCGCCCAAAGCTCGAACCTCTCGACGAGATCGCAGCTTTGCCTAATAAACCCTCAAAAAGTTTGTTAGCTACTCCCGTACACACGCAAGGGGTCGAGGATTCTTTTCAGAATCTCTCGGAAGGTAGGTAGTTCTTACGATTCTACCCATGAATATACTAAATATTCATCTCACGATCGCACCGACGATCCGAGTGTTAAACACACTCCTATCCTGCGTACACCGCACGGACCAAAAGGTACTTTCCAGTACTTCAATCAAACACATTCCGTCCCTCCTACAGATGTAAATCTAGGACCGGAATATTACACAACGGTTCAACACCCGAATACGCATTTCCAAACAGCTCGAACTGAACCTGGCGCCCCTCGCGGCCTACCAACGAACGAACCACGAGTTTCAACCACCCAGCAAAATGTCCTTGACAATTTCGCTCACATTTCCTTCGGAAATAATGCAGGGAATAACCCGCATAACCAAGACATGGGTACTTTTCACAACGTCCCACTTGGTCTACCTACACCAAGTAGAACATATATAAATCCACTACAATAGGTGCATCCCATTAACAGCACGCGGGGCCTGTACGGCGAATTTTCAACTTTGATGCCCGAATTGGTGGAGGAGGAAGAGCGTTTCGTCATGTATTTCCGCATGACGGAAAATGAGTTCTATCATTTGTTGAAATTAGTTGGTCCGAAAATTGAGAATCGCTCGACTCAACTACGAGAGAGCATACCAGTGGAGATCAGAATGGCTGTTTGCTTGAGGTGAGTACAAACTGATAACTTAATAATCTAGACGACCTGACGCCTGCTGATGCCTTCACACGCCTGACGAAAATCCAAATCTTTCGACTTTGACCTGACACGTATATGGCGTTTTAAGGCCTAAGACGGCATCATCCCACGCATTACCACGTCACGTCAGAGCAATCTGTTGGTGATCGTCCGAATCCTTTGTTTACATTTTGTCTTCACACGTGGCACGAACTAAATCACTCGCGACAAAGTTGTGGAAACCCATTATAAAACGGAAGTTAGTGAAAAACGTTGTCTATTTCCACGAAAAATAAAGAGTTACAATGTTAAATCGATTTCGACGGTTAGGCCATCATCAGTAACAAACAATAACTCCAGAGTTATTGTTTGTTACTGATGATGGCCTAACCGTCGAAATCGATTTAACATTGTAACTCTTTATTTTTCGTGGAAATAGACAACGTTTTTCACTAACTTCCGTTTCACACGTGGTCCCCCGTCATACTACGCCGTCCTGCGTCATCCCACGTCACGTCAGCATAGTCTGTTTTCAGCTTAAGAAACCTACAAGCGCCGGCTGGATGCAAAACAACCCCTAAATTTTGGGAAGTAGTGTAATCAGTAGCGTGTGCTGATTTCGTGATTTAAAAAATCCAATTTCTATGCTTTTTGTCCTACGAATCTGAAATTTAGAACAAAGCCTTTGGTGAGCCAAGTAGGATACGAGTTTAACTTGCTGAACCACACCAATCAGTTGAGTGAGCTGATTTCTATGCTATTTATCCTAAGAAGCTGAAATTTGAAACCGGAACCTTTGTGGGACATGTAGGAAAGGGTTTTAATTTGCCGAACCACCCCAATCAGCTGACTGAAATCGTAACGCCAATTTCTATGCAATTTAACCAAAGACGCTGAAATTTGAATCGGAACCTCTGTGAGACAGGTAAAATAAGATTTTAAATGGAGGAACCATCCCATTCAGCTGAGTGAGCTTAACGCTCTTATTACTATGCTATTTATCCCACGAAGCTGAAATTTGGAACGGAGCCTCTGTGAGACAGGTAGAATATGATATTAGCGAATTTTTGAAGAAAATTAAGCTATTGCTATCGCCTCAAAATTTGTAGAATGTGAATTTTTGAAAAATGTTTATGCAGAAATCCGTTTCAGGCTATTCTGAATCATATTCTGAAGTTTAACGCATTTTTTAATGTATGTGTGTATGTATATATGTATATATGTATGTATATATGTATGTATGTATGTGTCATTCCAGACGATAACTGTCCGTAGAATTGTGCTAGAAACTTCAAACAAATTTTAAAATGTTAAGGACACAAAACGAAAGTTCAAGTTCGTTGGCCAGCATGATCGGATTACATCTTCGGGTTGAAATTTTCAAAAATGTAGTCAAAAATTTCAAAATAGCCTGTTTTTTGCGTTTTGTTGTGCGAAGTAAGTTTTTCAGCATACTAACATGTGGTATATTTGGAATCAGCGTAAAATTTCCTATAAAAATATGTATCAAGTTTTCAAAAATTTCAAAGTTGAAAAATCAGTCAAAAATCGAAATAATGCCGTTCGCTAGTTGTAAAAATTGGTAATATTTGCATGAAACATTGTCCAAATTCAGATTGAACTACTCTTATGGAAGTATCCCTGTATAACCAATCCTAGAACCATGCTGTTTAAAACGTAGGTAGTAGGTGCTTGTTAAAAAAAAAAAAAAAAAAAAAAAAAAAAAAAAAAAAAAATGTAATCACAACTGATGAGTTTACTCTGTGAAATATTCCGTCCTCCGATTCTCTCGGTCGCTCTCTTTAATGATTTACGCTCAACTGTTTTAGGACTTGATGTAGCTTTAATACTGACTGTGGCTTAGAAAATATCAGCTATGAAATTATGAAGAAGTTCTATTTATGTGCGTACTAGCACGCAGACCCAAGGCCTCGCTCCGCTCGGCCGTCAGTAACGTTAATCTCAAGGCCTCCCTCCACATTGGACATCAAAATCTATGAATATTTACCTACATTTGTCTTTAAATCTACAAGATTAGTTTAATAATAATAAAGTATGAGTACCTCCTAATTATTTTTAATAATTTGATTCCATGTTTGTCTATCAAAATCATTAACTAAAATTTCTCTACTGAAATGTCGACGATTTCTTCAAAAATTCGCTCATGGGGTCATGCTGCATGACTGGACTTTTTGTCTTGCCGAACCACCCCAATCAGCTGATTGAGGCATAGACGCTAATTTCTATACAATTTATCCTACAACGTTGAAATTTGGAACTTCTGTGAGAACCGCCCAAAACAGCTGTAACGCTTTAAGCTTTCTCCACAGCGTTTGATTTGGAAAAGTTTTCATTTTCACGTGAACAAAACTGGTAAAATGTCAATGTGTTTAAAGCTTCAAATTAGGCAAAGTTACGTACCAATCTGAACACGAATGGAAGCTCCTTGGAGTTGTGCCGAGTATGCATCCCATCGCACTCCATTCATGATAAATATATTTGAAAATATCTATACCTACCTACAACAACAAAACGGATCTGTTTTTACCTACAATTATACCTAGTAGGTATCAATAGTCCTCAATGAAAAAATCACCTTATCCAATCACCAAACCACCTTACTTGAATTCAAATTTCGCGGTTTTTGCGCCTGTGGTCGTGGTCAATTATTCACCGCCTTTACGATCGGTTTTCAGGTTTGGAACCGCTTCAATTGAGAGAAAAGTTGCACTTGGACCCCATACCTACTTGAAAATATTAAATTTTATTTAATGAAAAATTGTATATTCTCCAGAAAATTGTTTTACGACATGTGAAAGCCAGTTACGAAGAAACTGTCGGGAGTGAAGAGCTACGGACGCCATATTTGTCTTCGAGCTGAGATAATGGAGTCTTGGTTGTTGTAAACGTTCTGCTGTTGTTTTTTGTAGTTCACTAAATTTGTTTGGGTATAACTATACGAAATTCCGGGAGTGAATAGTTCAAGAAGACATCAACAGTAAGTAAAATGGTTCATAGATTGAATTTTCCACCTATATCCTCCTTTATCTGGGGAATTTGTGATGCATTGAAATCATGTTACGTTTTGGTGTCGCTCGCCTCACAAATCACTAGTACATAGGTATTTGCCGTGAAATATGAATACGGACACTTTTGTACTTCTCATTTCTTTCTATTGAAATTTCAATTTTCAAGAACCACGAATTCTAGTCTTATTGTCATGATTTGGAGTTTGTAGGTGCCCTCTGAGTGTCATGGGTTTTGTTTTCTTAGTAGTGTATTGGTTTTGTTGTGTTAGATAGTGGAACAAAGGCACGCATCGTGCATATATACATGTAATAATGATTGTTTAAGATCTATACTTGAATGGATGTTTCTTTTATTCAAAAGTGGCTACACTTACTACTGTTTTAAGTTATACATTGAAAACTCCGTAGGTTGTATGGTCGAGTTGATGCAAGTTACAACTTTCACTTGCTATTACAAGGTTTCATATCCACCACACATCATCCTCAATGAACTTTGTTATATACTTACTGAACCTGTTATACGCATTATATTTTTCTCAGCAGCTGTTGATAGTATTCATCAATAAATCTGTCGAGGGGAGTTAAGCGATTTGAGTTGGTTGGCAAATACGGTTTGAGTACTCTGAGAACAGAATTTGTTTATCCAATTTGATTCAGAGGGCGTTGAATCAACATACCTTGCTAGCTACTCATTTTCAGACGTTAGCATCCTAAATACCTACCTGTAGTTTGATGGAACACGTTAACATAATGAAAATTGTGTCGCAAGTCGTACTGAACGTGATAGGTTGGAGAATATCAATTATGTACCTACCCAGGTACTTAGATGGTGAGTTATACCAAGGTAGATAACAGTTAATATAAACCTAGCAAATAGTTCCTATCCAGCTATACGTATATATCTATCTTGAACATAAACCGGGCTCTGGGCGAGTTAGTTTAGGTTTGTTCAGACAAGAACAGGACTGGGTACTTTTCCGTTATCCCCCCCCCCCCCCCCCCCAAGTCAATTTCTTCAACAAGCCTTCCCGATGTTTCTAGGCATTCCTTCTTACTTGGATTACATATTTACGTAGAATTGGTGACAATTTCAAGCTGTGGGAAGAAGAAAAAAAGAATTACCGTGTTGTCAGAAGCTGGCGATGTCGGTGAGGATTTGTTGAAACAAATTGGCGTGGTTGTGGTTTGATTTCCTCCACATGAATTCGCACAAGTAGAATGCACATGAATTCGCACAAATAGATCAGAGTGCTGTGTATAGGTTGGTGGTCTGGATGCTCGCATCTCAAAATTACATAACGTCAAGTAGTCAATCCCTTGGAAAAATTCAGAATAGTTGGACCTATAGGTCAGAATGCTGTGTTTAGTTAGGTGGTCTAGATGCTCGCATCTCAAAATTACATAACATCGCATAGTCAATCCCTTTGTAAAAATACAGATTAGTTAGACATGTAGGTCAGAATGATGTGTTTACTTTGACGGTCTGGATGCTCGCAAGCTTGCATCTCAAAAATACATAACATAATCTAAGTGAGAAATAATGCCTAGAAACATCGGGCGGGCGTGTTGAAGACAAATTGACTGGGGGGTGGTTTAACGGAAAAGTACCCAGGACTGTTCCGGGGTATCGACTCGACTCCAGAACTATGAAGAATATTAGCTATCTTCCCAATTTTACGGCTATGTTAATAAAGTAAGTTAAACTGAAAAATGAAGTTAGTGAGTTTGAAAACGGAGTGAGAATTAAATACATAGCTCCAAGTTGAGATCTTGATAAAGGCTGAGAAAGTGATGCAACTAGCTCCAAGTTGAGATCTTGATATAGGCTGAGAAAGTGACGCAACTTAAATATGTTCAAGCAATCCAGAGCAATTGACGGTGCCATATAAGGTTTGTTCGCAGTGACCATCAAACCGGGTAAGAAACGGTTGGAAACGCGTTTGGGGCGTTCGCAGTGTCCATTTTGGGAAATCTCTGACTGTATAGTAGTATCCATAAGCTTCGTTCTCAGTGCGCGTTCTAACAGTTCTCGAACTCATGAGAACTGGGACGGGGAGTCCCGGGGAGTTCCGGAACTTGTGGAACCGCGTTCTGCACTGCGAACGATTTCAGAACTTGGAAGTGGAATAACCTGTGTTGTTTGTAACCTCACTCAACTCGTGTTACCTTCAAGTACATATTTTAGCGAATTATCGTAGAAAATGAAGCTATTGCAATGGGTCCAAAAATGTTTGAAAATTTTTTTCATTGAAATCCGTTTTGAGACATTCTGAAACGAATCCTAGTGTTTAACGCGTTTTCATATATGTATACACGCATGTGTCATTCCAGAAGATAACTATCCTTAGGATTGAGATAAAAATCCCTTTACTACTTACATTTCATTATTATTTGCTGAAAATCGATAAAAGCTCCCCAAAAAAGCTAAAATTCCCAAATCTTTTTTGAGTCGCAGATTATTATTTAGAACGAATTTTGTTGCCATAATGTTGGTTATTACGATTTCAAAGTGTTCTAATTTCAAAACTATGTAGGTACCTAACGTAATATAGGTACTAAGATAATTTACGAGATTCGCTCGTACGATCATGCTGCATGACTGGAACTTTTTTTTGACATACCTTGCCATAAGGACCGAAGTGGTGATGGTAGAGGGTGCTGGCCTGAAAACGGTGGGCTAACTCTTCCGCAAGCCCACGGCTTATTCTAAAGTGGTAAACGAACTCTTCGTCGTCAAACCTTGGCACGATTTTCTCAAAAAAATTTGAGTTTCTTGGATGTAGACGAGATCCAACTATAACTTCGATCTCGTCCTCATCGTCTACAAACCACGGAACACCATCGTCGAAATTATCGCTATCTGTACTTGACGAGCTAGTTGACATTTTGAATTATAGAATAGTTTGGTAACGTATAGAGACTGAAAGAGAATGAAATGAAAGAAAGAGAATGAAGCTGAAATTGTTATGATCGATGAAGCAAAATAAAACGAGCGAAATAAAACGATATAAGGTTGTTTAATGAATAAAGTCGATGAAGACAAAAGTTGTTTATTCCACGAGATCCGAAAAATAGTGAAGTGCGCATGCGTGAACTACGTCCTTGCGTTCGAGTTCTCACAGTTCCGAAAAAAAACGGGAACTGTCAGAACCGTTCGGAACTGGGTTCCGAAGACACTGCGAACGCAGAACTCGGCGTTCTTGGCGTTCCGGAACTGGGCGTTCTGGCACTGCGAACGACAAAACTCTACTGCGCTTGCCCAGAACCGTTCCGAACTCCCAGAACGCGCACTGAGAACGAAGCTATAGTGGTCCGTTCGCAATGATCACCAAACCAGTTTGAACCACGTTGTGGATTGGTTTGACCAATCAGAGAAATTTCTACTGACTGAGCAGGGTTCCCCCCCCCCCACTACATCGCGACTCGAAGTAGCCAATCAAATCATTCCACTGTGAGGTGTGGTGGGTAGTGGGAGCCCAGCGAGCTGAGTTTACTGTAGAGATGATAAGATTAGTCAGCTGAAGGAGATAGCTATCCGATATCTGAGTGCCGTGCACTGTCTATCAAGTTATGTCTTTGCATTTACTCTCGTTTTACTTCTACGGTTATTTATTAATAGGTTCCTTGTCTGAGTTGTGTGATATGGAAAATCTTATTGGTGACGTTGAATGGGAATCTTCGTCTGAGTAGCAACAAAATACAAAATCATACAGTAAAATGTTATTACTTAATCACAACTGAAAAGTTGTTCGTAAAGCTTTTAAAATCACAAATTAAGAACGACGGTCGACCTTGAGATCGAGTTGAATTCTTCCCGCTAGATAAACACCACATTCTCCCGCAAAACCATCAGCTGAAGGCAAGAAAAGATTGAGCATGGATCCATATTGCGTGGATTTCTTATTCCTGTTGGAAGGTTTGTTCCCAATGAATATTTTCAAATTTTCAACCGCTTTCTTGTCTTGCAGGCCATCTCTTTACGGTTCAGGTTCTTTTTAATACATGAAACGTTTACCTATTCAAAGAATGGCCCGAGCCCACCAAGCAGGTTACAGCTGTTGGAGGCTATGCGACGGTTAACTTTAGTCAAACCCGTTCGCAGTGCGGATTTGGTTACAAACGGTTTGAAATTAGGTGTTGGTCACGCATGCGCACTAAACCAATCAAAAACCTGGTCACCAACGGTTGGTGACCGTTTCCAACCGGCACTGCGAACAAACCTAATCAGTCAGTACATGTGCAATAATTCAAGTAATTACGCATGCTCGTTGAGCGAAGTTGTTGTCCCTGCTGGCTGGAAAATGCAAGAATTGAACATGAACAATCTTGTTATAATTCCCACCATAAATAAGAAATATCTTACGTTTTGCTCTGGTTTTCCCTGCGGCACCACAGTGTCCCTACATCCTCAACCCCTCCCCCTGATATTTTCGAATGATATAGGGCTAATAGGGATTCCCATCTCAAGCATGAAATGAACTGATTAAAATTAATTTTCATTGTTACAATTTTATATTACTAATATATTCATAAAACGAAGTGTACCTAGTACCCTACATCATTGTGTTCTTCAAATAAATGTATAGAGCAGAAGAAGAAAATGTGAGTAAATTTTATATAATGAATCCTGAACTATAATTTCAATAATGACTTTGTTATAATATTCTTCAAAAGTATAAAATGGGTAGGTACTTAGTCCATAACAGAATACTTGGGAGAACAGGGAACACTCGAATATAGAATATGTATCACTGCTTTAACTGAAAATATAAGTCAACACCTGAGGTGGAGTTAAAAAACTTTGATAAATATGCTGATATTATAATGTGCGCAGAAGTTTTCTTCTCTTATTCCATACTGCTCAGAAAATAGGTAAACTAAGAATAGAGAGAAGTTATAATTATTTTAAAGCTATAATAGCTATAATTTTAAAATTAATCTAATAAATCGGATCTATATATATTATTTTACAGTAAAACCAGAATCCATTATTGATCAAACTTATTTTCCAAATTACCATGGAAAAACATTGAGTTCAAACGTGTAGTGGCATTAGATCTTAGCCCTTCGTTATGATATCTAGAATCTAGATCTTGTTCATTGTTTCCCTGATATATATATATTGCAGAGAGGACATCACCTTGGACCTACCAAGTAGGGGAATGGCAAAATAGACCGGGCATTGTATCCACTCTCCACCGAGCAATGGAAGATCCATTCCTTCCCTTGTCTACCAGGCTGTTACGGGTGGTAGACAACGGCGGGTGTTAGGTGGGGGTGGGGGGTTACTTTTTGGTCACCCTGTATAAAAAAATATTTGCAGTTTGAATACATCAATAATAACACCCGAAGGAAATATATCCTCTGAAAATTGCCTAAGT
The DNA here is from genome assembly GCA_030762985.1 of Adelphocoris suturalis. Taxonomy (NCBI): domain Eukaryota; kingdom Metazoa; phylum Arthropoda; class Insecta; order Hemiptera; family Miridae; genus Adelphocoris; species Adelphocoris suturalis. Next base: position 89,918,948 of record CM061044.1, read on the forward strand.
CAACGTTTATGCACCTTACTTCACATCGTTTTATCCCAAGAGTTGTTGGAAGAACTGCAATCCGGGTGCTGGCTAAAAATAAACCGATTTGAATGTTCTTTTTTTTTAATTTAAAGATTATTAGATTTGCAACAACTTTTATAGAGTAGTATTTTTTCCTATGTAGCCCTGATTTCTCGTAGTCTACTAAAACAAAAGTCTTGAAAATGTTAATTTTACTTTTTTTCACTTTTTTACAGTGAAATATTAATTTTCGGCTTTTGTCATCAGGATCAAAAATGTTGATCATAAAAGTACCTACAATTTGAAGAAAAGTTTTTTGAAATCGATCTGGCCGTTTGCGAGATACGACGAATTACAGAATAGTGGCTGATGGCCATTTTGAATGGCCGCCATTTTTAAAAGCTACCGTTCTGAGATGACCATCATGGTTTTTCATGCTCTACATGGCCACAGGAACATGTGGAATGAGTTTCATCTGGCGCATGGGCTATACATATCCCTGGTCATAGTTTTCCCATGCCTAACAAACCCAAAAAGACATTGAGCGCTTCAAAATCCACACCCTTAACTTCCCCAGTTCAGGTGCGAGTATAATATAAATGTGAATTATTACCCCCCTCCCCCCCCACTTGAAAAGATGATTCCTACTGGGATTTGAACCCGTGAAGGTTAGAGAACATAAAAAATAAATAAAAAAATTAATTAAACCAATCCGCGACTATTTCTGTTAATAGTAGATTAATCGATACTCATCCCTATTTTCAGCTTTGTTCGCAAATCCATAGAGGAAATCCATAACACCATCAAACTAAATTCTATAATCCAGAAGCCCTGTTCATCATTCATTAGATTATCCATACTATCACCACATTTTAAAATTGCAAACATTTAGGTAATAGAGAGTTTTTGGTGACCACTAACGTACCCTTAAAGTCACCCTACCGTACCCAAGAGTACGTGACCTTGAGGGGACGTTAGCAACGTCGTACGTTAGAATGGCTCATTTAACGTCACCCGTTTGGGGACCTAAAGGCACCCGACACCAGCCTAACCTTCCTGTAAATGTAACAGTACTGGGCAACTAAAAATTACTCGAATACTGGTGAAATAAATAATAGTAGGTAGTTTTTCTTTTCAAATGCTTCATTACCAACTAATTTTGTTGATGTAGTGGGTAGGTTTTTGATCACCCCTCAAACTTGCTTATTTTTCGTTTCAAGTCGCGTAGATAGAAACCGAATGTGCCATCTGAAGTCCACCTCCGCCGTCGCGTTTTATTAGCCTTCAACTCGATCGAAAAAAATCCGTTCTTTTGCGCACAGGCTCTATTTGGTCGATTAGAGCTTTGTTTTTATTATAATTTCACATATTTTAAATGAGGAATCTGAGTTTTAAGACACTACTTCTTCGCAGCATTGTTCTTAGTTAGCCTGATCTCAGCTTTTTTCTCATGAACATTGCGTGAAGCGCTGCCTCCACTGATGATTATCAGGTAAAATCCTGGTTCATTGTCATAGAGATGAATACTTTTCATACTTCTTGATATATTACCCAACCGAAAAACTTGAAGTTCGTAACAAAGGTGCAACTAAATCGCGGTGTTTCCCACTTGAGGCTTACTATCTTTGCGTTGTTAAATCCATGCCTTGTTTACGAATTGAAAACTAAAAATGAGAAACTATCCCGTATTTATACTGAGGCTAACATGAAATTCGAATTTAGGATTGAAAATCGGCATTTCACATCGAAATAAAGAAGTCGATTAGACAACCAGTGGACATGATAGCTGGGGAAAAATATCGCGTTACCCAACCACCGTTAACGTGACATCAAAATTAAGGCAACCGTTCTCTCGGCTCCTTTTGGGTTAGCATCTTCGTTTGCTCCCTCAAGACGACGGTAACGGGTGACGTAGAGTTGAAGTCGCCAAAAACTCTCTAATAGTGTCCTTTACATTACATGTACAGTTAAATAAAAAAATGAAAAAAAGTCTGCCTAGTTGGGTGTGGCACACAGCTTCCTCGTTTACCTATTATGAGTGTATAGATCATTGAAAAGTTTTAATCAAATCAAATCGTCATCCCCCAACTATCATCTAAATTTGAGCGAGATTGGACGACTAGGGCGTAAAAAAATAGAGCATAATGGAATTTACGTTTGCGCATGCGCAGAGTGTAGTATTCATTTGGCAACAATGAAACTGTCAGGGAACCGTCTACCCCCTAGCCTGCACACTCCCTGAGAATTTCATCCAGATTGGATTAAAACTGTGGAAAATGAGCTTGTAACAAGGATTTAATATTGGCGCATGCGCAGTAGCTATTAATGATATAAACATGTTGAAATTGATATCAGATGATCAAATTGTCATCCCCTAACTTCATCCAAATTTGAGCGAGATTGGACAATTAGAGCCTTAGAAAATTATGCTTATTAGAATTAAGGTTTGCGCATGCGCAAAGCGAGGTATTGAGTCAAGAACGATGAAACTGATAGAGGACCGTCTACCCTCTAGCCCGCGTGTCCTCTGAAAATTTCATCCAAATCGGATGAAAACTGTGGAAAATAAGCTTGTTACAAGGATTTGTGGACACATGACACACACACAGACACGGAACCAGAGTCGTTCAGAATGGTCTAAAACGTGAAATGCAAGTGGAAATTTTGATTTAGGAGACCAAAAATTTTTTCTCCCGAAAGTAATTGTTGCAGGGGGGGTCTCCCTCACCAGGCCAAGAAGGCTGATCAAATATACCATTCTCAACTAAGACTTTTTGGAGTTATTACTTCTGATATCCTGCATCCCACACGAAGCCTCATTACACTACTATCGTCATCTTTTTACATATAGTTTACACAGAAGGTTTGCATGATTGTAAGTATCGAGGAGGATTGTGAATTGAATGGGGGTTTAACATTTAGGCAGAACTTTGGTAAAGCTTTTGGTTTATAGTGGCATGGTTTTTCTGGCCCATAATTCATATTTTAAACCATAACAAGTGGCACAAATCAGTAGATCCCTGAATAATACGAAACAATTTATTAATCTTCTTGTTTATTAGATATTACTAGCACCCGCTGAATGGTCAGAACTGAAATCTGTAAACCCTATAAACGTTTCTTGGGACAACCGGATTTATCACCATATCTCAAAACTGTTGAAAGCTGTGAGAGTGAACTCGTGTCAGATGTTTTAATCCAACTTAATCAGGATAAATTCAGATTTAACTCGATCAGCATCATCCAAAATGACTCTAGCTATAGCACTTATAAGATAGTTCTGTATGTTAAGAGAGGTCCCCCTGAAAATTGTTGTCAATTTCTAATGGCCGGTCGTAATCATTAAGAAAATTTAGTAACTCGATGTAATTTCCTTTTTTTGAGAGAAGAAGATGACTCGTCATGCCCTCTTTTTTCGCCAGGAACAAAATGCAGTGTATTAGCTGTAACATGACCTCCCTGTTCTTTTCCACGTTTTCGTTATGAAGCGAGATTTGTGCAGTCTCTTGTGTATCTAGTAACAAATTAATGCGAGGGCTCTTTCCAAATTCCAATAAAGTTGGAGCGGAGGCCATGTGCAAGCTACAGCTCTAGTGTTTTTGAGCAGATTTGGTCAAAGTTGTGATAATTGAAAAACCAGTGCTCCGTGAATTTTTCAAACTACAGCCAGATAACCACTGATACCTATTGTAGTTTTCGATTGAAAAATGTCTTCTCACAATTTTTCCTTCACAACTGCTGTTAGATTTGGTAGCGTGGACATTGAACGACCCATCCTGATTGTTACACTTCTGTTCAAAATTATGTGAACTGAACGAGCGACGAACTTCAGTACAATTCACACAACAAGTCTCCATTCTCGAAGTAGTCAGAACACCCAATGAGCAAAAAAGCCCCGAGGCAAGTTGAGATACGACCCAAAAGGAGGTACCCGAACAAAAACGTGTATCACAGTAACAGAAAGAATCTGTAACCTTCCAACTCGTGAAACCATCGATACACAAGCCTCAATAGTATTGGGCACAAAACAATCAATAGCAAGCCTGCCAATTCCGACCACCAAGCCTGTGTGATCACAGAGGCGGAACCGAACAAAAACTGTGGTGACTGGGGTGACCAGACAATCACGTGGCACTATTCACGCGTAGTGCCAAAACAAGTAGAGATGAGGCGACACACTGACAGAGGTGCCCAGCCAATGGCCTTCCATCCTACAGTCGAGGGGCGGTACCCCAATCCCCACCACCACTTGTGCCTGCTTCTGCTCCGATTGATGCTGCTCAATCTTATACCAATTGGTTTGTACCATGGATTCAGACAAAGTATTCATTGATCTCAAATTCGAATCTACCACAAAGACTCAATAGAACTAACTTGATTCTTCAGAATCTGCCCAAATTCAAGTTTTCAGACAGTTTTCAGATTGCTTGAATGAATTCAAGTTTTCAGATTGTTGTTTCTACCTACCTTATTTTTCTTCTTCTTGTCAGAGGTACCACCACCACCCACGGTACCCCTGAATTTACACCCCTGCCAATGTTGCATCATCCAACTGAATACCTGCGCTAATTTACGTAATTCATATGCCTAGACCTTGTGGACAAGTTCAAAATTCAGATATTACCCCATAGGTTTTGGGAATTCTGCGACCTTGATCTTCATGATTTGCTAGCTTGATTGCTGACCTTAGTGCTGTCTCTGCTTTTTAGCCTACTGATTCTTGAAGGTATTCCTTGTTAAAAAGTACTTGATACTAACTCATAACAATTTCTTCTCAGTGTTGTCTTTGTTTTTTGATTTAATATAATGTATGCAATTTACACTATATCTGAATATTGCATAATGAGTTTACTAACAACGGTAACTTTGTTTGTTTGTAGATGGTGAAATGGAACTAGTCAGAGCTCTTCGCACGCCTGAGAGCTCCTTCAAAATGTTTCCCACCTTGTGAACATGGTACTTGATTTACAGGCGGCTCAACGAAAGGTAATGGTTTTATCCATATTATGTTAGGTACATTTTCTACGTCAACTGTCAATTTCCCTCTACACTATGACCTGTGCTGGCTCAGGACATAGTGAATATGCTACCGCTAACACGCGTGCACGAATATTCTGGCCCATGCTGGTTCGCTTTGGTCTTCTGTGTAAATGTGAGATGATTGCCTGACATCTCTGCACGCACCAGCCATCAGCAGCTTTTTCAAGATCAGACTTGGTTTAGACCATTGTGTAGTAGATTTTTCTATCTTGTAGGTACTATGTTCGTTCTAGGTATTGCAGATATTTTATAATTCATTTTTTGAAAATATTTTATAAGCATTTTAAAACCCTACTTTATTTTGTCGTTTCAGAGAAGAAATGTGGTCGTCACAAGGTACTCAACAACACCCACAACAGCAGAAAGATGCTCAGGCCAACAACAACAACCAAAAGACCTTGGGCCTGACATCTGCCATCACTCTCGCCGGCCCAAAAATGGTGGACATGCAACGCACCAAAGAACTGCTCGAGGCTTTGAAGCCCTATGGAGTCATGGAAACGGATGAAGAGCTCAATCACAGGTCTGTTAAGATTATTTATAGTATAAATGGAAATTTTTTGATGAGATACTTGGTTATTCAGTACGGACTGTGTGCTTTCCAATATGCTGTCTCATCTCGCATTGAAACCCTTTTATAATAAAAGCCTTTTCCCTCTCTTGTCGAGTATGTTTGGGTCAACTTACTTGTTCTTTCTTTTAAAAAAGTTTTTAATTTGAAACAATAAAAAAAAAAAAATTATTGTTGGTATTTATGAGCTTTGCATTTTTATTTTATATAGGATGGAAATTTTGAGTAAGCTGAATCTCCTGGTGAAAGAATGGATCCGCGAACTCAGTATAAGCAGGAACATGCCGGAGAGCGTGGCGAATCAAGTCGGTGGGAAAATCTACACTTTCGGGTCGTACCGTTTAGGAGTCCACCACAAAGGAGCTGACATTGACGCCCTCTGTGTGGCCCCTAGGCACATCGATCGGACTGACTATTTCTCTTCGTTCTTCGAGAAGCTGAAACAGCATCCAGAAGTGTCTGATCTGCGGGTATGTAGCAGTGCCAGTAGGTGGCTACGATTGTATTATTTGTCTAGAATTTTGAACAGTGTTAACAATCACCAGGTAGGAAAGATGTTGCACATTTCTCAATACATTTCACCATTGATATGTTGTGTTTAATTGGATTTTTGTTCGTAGGCTGTTGAAGATGCTTTTGTTCCTGTCATCAAAATGAATTTCGATGCCATCGAAATTGATTTATTATTCGCGAGGCTAGCTTTGAAAGAAATTCCTGATTCCATGGTGAGTATATACTTTGTGTCGTATTATTCCATAAGTCAGGGCCGGTTTATCAATCACATTTATCCAATGGATAGGGGGGACTTAGCTGGAGGGATAGTGTTATCCTCCAGATAACACAATATGGGGTGTTAATCCATCCCTAGTTGAACCTTATCTGGCGTTTAAATTTATCTGGTCCCTGGACGGCTGGATAACTATTATAACTGGAGGTTAATGAGATATCTAGAGCTTTCTAACCTCAAACAAGTTTATTTATTTTCAAAAATCCTATTTGAATCAAGTTTTATTGTCTTTATTTTTGTACCTTCCAATGGATATATTTGGAGATTTGTCTTCAAACAGCAGCAACGCCGAAGATTCTATCGCAGCATAATTCGTTGAATGGAAAAGAAGACCGTATATAGACCGTGTAGATCACCTACTAAAATGGAACGTGTGCGTTTTTTTTATTGAGGTTTTGGTTGGACGAAGATACCATTCTTTACTTTATAACACAGACGAAGATGAATTTAAGTCCACAACTTACTGATCACAATAACTATCGCAATTCGTATATGTATTTCTCTCTCTAGAAATAAAGCAAATAGCAAATGGCAAAAATGTGGTAGTCTCTTATTTGTCGAGCTTGATAGCGTGATGACACAGTTGTGTTGTTGACGACAGACCCAGTTGTTTTAATAGTCGATCCATGAAGAAAATGTAGCACCTACTATACTCTGTGGTAGCTCCATATGTAAATCATCCTTATTTTGTTGCCTTCGGACATCAATGAGGATGTTAATGGCGCTATCTCCCAGACAGAATTTATCTGAGGGATAATTTTATCCACTAGGTATTTCAGCATTACAACTCACATTCTTTATCTGATACTCAGTATAGCTACCCTGCAGTTAATGTAGATAATTGATAAACCGGCCCTAATAGTAGCGCTGTTTTCTAATAATTTGGCATTGTGGCGACAGGATTTACGAGACGACATGCTGCTGAAGAACCTGGACCAGAAATGTGTGAGAAGCCTGAACGGATGTAGAGTAACTGACGAAATCCTTAGGCTAGTTCCAGACATTGAAAACTTCAGGTTAACTCTGCGGACTATCAAATTGTGGGCAAAAAGTATGTGTCTAATTTTACTATTTTTTAATCAATAGTATTGTATTGATCAATGTAAAAGTTATTTGCGAGTTGGGGATTCATATTCAATCAGTAGAGTGGTCTCAAAAATTGTAAGTTTGTGTTATTTCTCTGCTAAATGAAATGGCAGAAAGTTGAGGATTGTTGACATAAATGACATGACTAGATAATGTTGATTTAGAATCTCGATTTTCCCCATCGTTAACCTTCCCATGGTGTACTTGTTTGTTCTCAGGACATGGCATATACAGTAACGTTATGGGCTATCTCGGAGGCGTGTCTTGGGCGATGCTGGTTGCCAGGACTTGCCAACTGTATCCTAATGCCGTTGCTGCCACTTTGGTCCACAAATTTTTCCTCGTGTTTTCCCAGTGGAAATGGCCTCAACCAGTCTTACTCAAACAACCTGACAACGTTAACCTGGGCTTCCCTGTTTGGGATCCACGAGTAAGTTTGAAGTCTATTTGTTTTAGTGTATCTTGAAGTTTTGAATTGTAGTATTGCTAGCAAAAATTTTGAGCAATTTTGTTGTGTCCTCAATGTAACGGCCCAAAAATATTTGATACCTCGACAGGAGTTCGAACTCGCGTCGTCACAACTACGAGAAATTACGGGAAATTCCTCGGAGTTGAGACACTCTAACGATCAGAGCTATGAGGCCAGTGTGACCAAACCTCTTCGACTGTGAGAGTTATTTTCCTGGAGCGTAACATTTCCCCGGAGTCAAATACCAGCTGTCTTGGCTGGTTTGGGGTCGGACGAATGACGAAGTGTAACTGCAGGCCGCTGGCTCAGCAGATGCTTGCTGGAACAAGTCAGCAGAGCGAGGTCATTGTCACGGTGTGTTTTGACTCAAGTGAGAGAGGAAATGAAAGGCATAACAACAGGAAATGTGATGTGTACAGTCTTTTGGCTCGAGAGGGATTTAATTAATTATTGTTTCGTATGATTTTCGGGTCCTATTTCGACTGCGCCACTGTAACGGGCTATAAATATTTGATACCTCGACAGGAGTTCGAACTCGCGTCGTCACAACTACGAGAAATTATTATTAATTTCCCGCAGTTGCGACACTCTAATGATCAGAGCTAGGAGGCCAGGGTGACCAAACCTCTTCGACTGTGAGAGTTATTTTCCTGGAGAACATCAATAACTGTTTATTCCTTCAACTGATTGATGCATGAAGTTTTTTCCCCCCCAACTTCTAATAATGAGTAGATTACTACGAGTATCAGAGGAGTGTTTTTTAAAGTAAATTCGAAGTAGAAATTGGGGGTTCTGATAGATTAATCCATGATTAGGGTTGGGTATTTGGGGATTGAATCATTATCTAAAAATGAAAGAAGCGAAAAACATGGATTTCTGAAAATTTCTTCCAGAAAGGCTTTATGATGAAATTTATAACCCCTATAGCGATACCTCCGGTGAATTTTTAACGGTGCATTAAAATACCGTTAAAAATAGCAATTTTCACGGTTTTACTGAGAACATATCAAAGTTTCCCACAAGTTGAATTAAGAATGTAATGTGAAGCCTTGTATCTGATGTTCATGTTATCTGTCTCGTATCTGATGTTACCATCAAGATCAGATCGTTGCTTCGATGTTATAAGCCTTGGAACTTTGCGCAGTTCATTCCAGCGAATGAATGGAACATCTTCCAATTTTGTTGGGAGAACATCCTGTATTAAATTATCAATTTAAAATGAATATGAACAGATTGATAAATGTATTGACATCATGTGTTGCACTGAGATTTGTATTCTCCAGGTGACGGTGGCTGACAGATACCACTTGATGCCAATTATTACTCCCGTCTACCCACAACAGAATTCCACATTCAACGTATCAACCTCCACGAGGACCATAATGCAAGATGCATTCAACGAAGGCCTTGCCATAACAGATGACATTTTACTTGGCAAAGCACCCTGGGACAGACTTTTCGAGATTCCTGTGTTTTTTACAAAATATAGGTAATCCCGAAATCTATTCCTTTTTTCTATTATTTTTCAAAATAAGTTATACTGTTTTAATATCTTGACGTACCTACATTCACATTATTATATGTAAACAGGGTGTCCCGCATAAGGTGGTCAGTACTTCTGTGGTTGATTCCAGAACGTATTTTTGATCGAAAGTTCCTCTTAAAGTTTTTTTAAACTCTTAGTTTTCAAGTAATTTAATTTTTAAGATTTTTTTCGTATTTGCGACCTTTTGTCACTAAAACGATTATAACTCCCTTAATTTGCTGTGTAAATTCAAATTTGAGGATACCTTTGGAAAGAACAATAACTTTCCTATTGGATCTTTTACGTTACCTGACCTTTTTTAAGAATTAACATTGGTTTTTCAATGAAATCGATGGTTTTCTTGAAAAATTACCTTCCATGAAAATACGAGTTTAGGGTCGGTTTCTACTTATTTTTTTACGCTGAATCTGAAGGTGAGGCTTGAATATTTCCCCAACACTATTATAACCAAGTATTAGACAACTCACAAATTTGTGAGTTAATTTGGTATGATAAAATGTGTTTTTAGGGGTGAAACCAGTAAGCTAAAGTTTAATACTAGGTTATAACGGGGTTGGGGAGATCTGGAGGTGTAGACCCGCATTCAATTCAGCGTTAAAAAAGTAGAAACCGACCCCCAAACTTGTATTTTCGTAGAAGGTAATTTTTCAAGAAAACTTTACAATATTTTTCAACATTAAAACATAGTTTTCTCCCTTAATCAGCAGAGTAAAAGGACTACACCATTGAAAAGGTGGGTTTTGGCACAGTTTTTACCTTTCTTGTGACTTGAAAAAATATTGGTTCTCATAGTTCAATTTCCGATTGAAGAAACTCAAGGTTTTCCAATTTAGGTAGAATTTGATTTTCAGAGGGCTTTTCTAAGTCTCAAACCTTAATTCTTAGAAAAGCTGAGGCATTTATCCTATTGGAAATTTAATTTGAATTTATACAGCAAATTATGGGAGTTATGATCGTTTTAGTGATGAAAGGTTGAAAACAGGAAAAAAATCTTGAAATTGAATTAATCAAAAACTATGCGTTGGAAAAAAAAAAATCTCCAAGAGGAACTTCTGATTGGAAATAAGCTCTAAAATCGAAATGACCACCTTATGCGGGACACCCTGTATATATATATATACTCGGCCCTTTGGGGCTCGCAAGGGGCTGCGCCCCTTGACCCCGCCAGGGGGGCTTCGCCCCCCTGGACCCCCCTACTCTATACTCGGCGCTTCGCGCCTCGCCGGATCTTTTCTCTTTTCTGCTGTGTAGAAAACGAGGATAATTTGCTATGCAATCACGAGCAAAAAAAAAAAAAAACAAAATTCAGGCCTGTCCGGGATTCGAACCCACAACCTTCGTCTCACGAGAAAAAAAAAAAAAAAAATTTCAGGCCTTTCGAACCCACAACCTTCGTCTCACTCAGGCCTAATTTGAACCCACGACCTCTCGCTTTCTCGGGACAAAAACGCTACACAAAAAAAGTGGACTTAAAAACAATTGGGGGTCGGCCTAAGAATTGCATAGATTTTTCTTTCTGTAGTTTTTCTTCGCTTCAACCAACAAGAATTTATTTGAAATGCGTAAATCGATTGTCTTCAACTTCTGTTAATGATGATCCACTCTCACCCATTCTCACTCATTCTGGGGTTCCAAAAAAAGAAAAAAAAGTAACCTAGTTATTCAAATTGTTCAATCAGTTGAACTCTCTCAGGTTTTACAAGTGCAAAACGAGGGGAATGAGACAGCGTTTATTTTATAGTAGGTATGACCTATCATGCTTACTGCAAATGGTTAATATTATAAAAGGTTTTAATGTAATTGTGTAAGGTTCGATTCAGTTTGTGAAAAGTTTAATTGAGCTTGCGAAAGGATTAACTTGGTTTGTGATTGCTTTGTTTGGACATTGCCCACACTGTTGGTGGTGACAGAGGGTTTAATTTACAATCACTCATATCAATTTTCCCTTCTACAATATACGTATCTCTTTCAGGCATTTTATAGTTCTCATTGCCTCGTCTGCCAATCCCGAGGAACATCTGGAGTGGTGTGGTCTCATTGAGTCCAAGGTTCGGCACCTCGTGGGCAATCTGGAGAGGAACCAACACATCCTCTTGGCGCACGTCAACCCTGAATGCTACGCCGCACCTCCTTCCCCTGACCAGACTTCCGTTCCTCCCACTTCCATGTGGTTCATTGGTCTGGTTTTCAAGAAACTAGAAAACCCCAACGTTGATCTCACTTATGACATCCAATCCTTCACGACATCAGGTTCGAATTTCGTTTTATTCACAATATTAATTTGTTTCTGGGTTTGTTTACTTCAATAATCTCATCACTAGACGAGTTTGCCATTTTAGTTAGCCTTTGGTTTTGGATGTTGGTTTAGAGAAAATGAGACAATATTCAATTTTATATGATGCATCTCATTGTTTTTTAAGATACCTAAAATCTGATGGTTGAGCCGATGTTCCTTTTGGTTCCAACTCACTTGGAATCAACAAGAACTCTTGTTGAATTAACAAGAAACATGTTTTTTTCAATGACCTGATTGAAAATTGTACGAAAAACCATCACAAGATTGTTGGTCATGATAACAACACGATCCAAATTAGCAACCTTGGCACTTTCCTTACCTATAAATAGGGTCGAACATTACTTTCCTATAAGGGTAAACATGCTCCCTTACCTCGAGGGGATAGACAGTGCTGTCATTAGACAAAGTTTGAGTTCAGGTTTTGTTTTCATTGTTATGTTATAATATACCTCTCCAGTACAGTTGATTCTACAGACAACGAATTATACCTGGATAGTTATTATTATTTTATTTTTGTTGCAATATTCTACCAGCTACGGGGTGTCTGCCAGTCAGGGAAAACCTGTACTACCAGGAAAAGTCAGAAAATTTGATGTATTGGGAAAATTCAGGGAATTTTGTATAACATGAACATAAGTCAGGGAATTTTAGAGCCATTATTGATCCAATGGCAATGAAATTTGTAGAGAACCATATAAGAGCTAACCCACATGATGCATACAAATATCATTAAAACCGGCCTTCTAGTCTGGGAGTTTTACGGGTGTCAACCAATTTTAGTTTTGCTCATGCCCAAATTGAAAGAGCACTTGACTGAAACTTATACCCAACTACCTTCCAAGTTTGAATTAAATTAGATCGATAGATCCTAAGGAACCAAAATTATAAGAAATGCATGTTCGCGCATGCTCACACACCATTATTGATCCGACAGTATACAAATTTATAGGGAATTATCTAGGAGCTAACCCGCACAATCCCTGAAAAGTTCATCAAAATCGGACTAAAACTTGATATAGCTTTTGCACGTAAAAAGGAATTTCCACTGACAGACATAGAACCGAAATTGAACTGCAAGCTCTGGAAATTGTCATGCGAAAAGCAAAAGGAAATTTTGATTGTGGAGGACAACATTTTTTACGACTTTTTGCAGGAACAAAAACCACTCCCTTCGGCAGTGAGGAAGCTAAATTAAATTAATACGCTATTCCAGCCAAAAGAACTAGAATTTCTAAGCAAAATATAGCATGTGTTAGGGGTCTACGTATCGCTGAACAAGGAACATTTGAGGTGGAAAATAATAGGCATCACAATTATGAAACAGTGGTAAATTTCATTAGTGAATTTCCCGCCTAAAATATATTGCTGAAACAGAATAAAATCATCTCAGATATGAGCTGCAAGGGAAATGGCTTCCTTCGCTCAGTCAACATTGCACCTAACAACGTAATGGTTACAACTTAGCTGGAAAGTCCGTTTTTTTTCCTCCCGCTCAAAATTTCACGCAGAATCCGAATAAAGATGTTGCAAATACGAGTTTGAGTGGAAAATGGTTCTGCGCGGTCAGTTTTCATTGCGAGCCTTCCTTACAGGCGATTTAAACTCACGTAACGGAAGGCGAAACGGGCGGAATTCCAGGATATTTCAAAATTGAATAACTTTTGTAAAAATTAGAATTTCTGTATTTTTCTTTTTTTGCCCTAACGTAGAATGAGCTCAGCTTTCCAATGGTAGTACTAAAAGTCCTGCTGTGAGTACTTATTAACCTTTAACAGAGTGAAAACAAAGCGTCCTTTTGCGAGTACCACAAGTCCTGCTGCAAGGCCCTTGTACACTCTATCATTAGGGTCTCAAGCATTATACAATAATATCACTGATACCAACTGCTATGACCTCAAGTTTTCGATTGTGTATAAATATCAAAGGAATCAAATAATCTTCCCCATCAATCCTCTTGAATTTTGTGATCCTAGAATTCTACAGTTATTTGTTCAGATCCTGGTATTTTTCACAATTTTAGTGCAAACTCCTAGTTGATTAGTTCCGCAAAGTTGCAAGATTTATTTTACGGCCTACATGATACGTTACTCTTCTTCCTTAGTTTGAATACAATGAAAATCAGTTGTGCTGGTACATGTAACTACCGATTGAAATATTTTGGAATTGATTGTGACTCTTCTAATGCCAATGTGTCTGTTTCAGTTCACAGACAAGCAGTGCAGAGTAAGGTGATCAAAGAGACTATGAAAATAGAAGCTAGACATGTGAAAAGGCAAGTTTTTACCCATCATCTGACTCCAGGAGTATGAAATTTGATGTTTTGAGTTCAACTTGTGTCCAACTGTGTTCGAATTTACATTGATTCACCAACTAACTGTCTGATATTCTATTTAGCCTAACAAAATTCACTCATATTGCACAATGTGGAATATCTCCATGATTTAGAGTCAAACAAACTCTTTAAAAATCTCATTTATGTACGGGTCGCAATATTTATCTGTTGAAATATGGACGTCTGTTTGGATTATTCTTTTTGTAATCGACCTCAATCTCTTCAATTGAATGGGCCACTTTGATTATTCTACTATTCAAATGTATGGGTCACTTTAGTTTTTTCTACAAAACCTTAAAAAGGTGCCTTTAGTATTGATGTAGGGAGTTGTGATTCTTAGTTTGATTTATACAGAATCCATGTCGCCCTCTAAAACTATTTCTGTTGTAACTAGCTTATACCCTACTGTTGGAGACCATTTTACGGTTGTATGTGATCGAGTCTATAACTGAATGATGAGGTACAACTTTATCACAACTCGCTCAACTTGGATCCTCTATTTTGTTTCTGTTAAGCAATCCAGAATTTGGTGTCTCTACTTAGAGTCTTTTAAAGTCTGAACTTGGGGCCTATTTATTGCCCGCTTTCTCATCCACTGCAATACCTTGGAAATACCTAGAAAAAGTAAAGTAATCTACCGCTCAGCGCAAGCCCCAGCCATTGCCTCTGTATTCTGAAAATACTCTTATTGACAATGGAAGTTAAAAAGGACCTTAGCTATATGAAGCTGTAACTTGACTCGTGATGTTTATGGAGGCATTACATGAATGAGTGAATATAGTATCCATACCCATTAAAAAATACTGTGTAGAAGTTATTATCCATGGTTAATTTTCATTCTGTGTGTTTACATTTTAACGTATTTTTAACATGGAATCATGTTTTAGCGATGGATCCCCCGCCGAAAAGTGAGATGAAAGTAGCGCCAATAATTGTGATGATTTCCACTTACAACCGAGTCGTTGCTAGGGATATGATACTTCGTCGTTTTTCATCCCACAAAATTCGTTGACCATTCGTTCGAAAGCTCTCGATTTATCCAACCATACTATATTAACTACTGCGAAGTGCGTGGCCAACAAGCTGAGTTATGAACATGGTTATATGAATAATTGTTTACACACAGGTGATCATTCTCAATTATTGATATTGTGAACATGATTGCAACCGCTTGTTAATTTCTGATGATTTCATTGAGCTGGTGTTTCGATTATGTGATTCATAGCAGGTGATCCGAATATTGCGAGAACGGTTTGATTTGTGAAGCGGTGGTTAAATCATTTTAATAGGTAATTTCTATACTTTACACTATAGGAAGCTGTAATTTCGTATGTAGCCTCTTTCTATAATAAAGTGAATGTTTACTCGCGAGTTTCTATTAGGAGATCATCATCTCACAAGAGCTCAATTGTCGTGATCATTTCTATAATGAAGTGAATGTTTACTCGCGAGTTTCTATTAGGAGATCATCATCTCACAAGAGCTCAATCGTCGTGATCATTTTTTCTATAATAAAGTGAGAGCGAGGAGCTAAAACATGATTCCATGTTTTTTACATTTTAGCAGTCAGGCTCAAAGTAATAACATCCGGGGGGGGGGGGGGGGGGGGGGAAGTCCAGGGGGCGAAGCCCCCTGGCGGGATCAAAGGGCCGAGTTTTTCTGTCTAACGTCTATATATTTTTTTAAAATTAAATTTAATTTTCTAACTTAGGTAGGCTTTCATACTTATTAAATAATATTGATGAATATGACCCTCTTTTATCCCAAATTTAATTGATTGTTTGTTTTTCTGTTGTACAGAAAGCAATTATCTGCTTATCTGCCTGCCGCTATCTTGAAGAGAGAGAAAAAGGTTGGTAATCCAGCTGACGAACATGATGACTCAGAAGAAATCCAAGTCGCTGTTACAAGCTCACCCGTTGAATTGCTTAAACGTGGACTCGGCCCGATCCTAACCTGTTCGGCCGAATGTTTCAGAGAATTGTTCAGTTTCACTAACACTCAAGACCCCAAAAGACTTTTCAGCCTAGGCCGAATCCTCAAATGCAATAATTTAAAACCCACTCCTGGAAAATATTGTGGAACCAAAAACCTCATTGCTACAACTTGAATTAATTTTATTTATTCACTTTCTCTTTCTCTCACCAGCCTACATGAAAATTACTAGTACCTGCAATGGATTAAAAAAATACGAAAAAAATGAACGAATGCATTACATAACTGATCAAATATCACGGAAGTATAAAGGTGTTGAATGGATTATTATGAAAAATTGGTTTGAATAAAGCTCTGTAGAACATGACAATTGTTCTGTTATTTAGTTATTGAATCTCAATCACGTTTTCCAAGGTTTAGTATTTAACGTTTACAGAAAAATTATGTTTGCAGGATACATTTTTCATTTTTACGATATTTGTTTTTTTGAACATCTATTGTCATTCAGAGAATCTTTACTAATTACGTTATAGTGTCTGCGTTATGTTCTCTGTTTAATTTCTAGATTGAAAATGATAATTTATTTTTAAAGATTAAATATTTATGTTTTATTGTCCAGCATGATATGAATTCCTCCAAATCCCATTCTTCGTATTGTGTTAATATTTCTGATCTATCAAACAAATAGTATTCGCACCACATCAAATAGAGATTGCTGCACTTGTTCCAAATGTTTTTTGATGAAATAACATCTAACATCATGGTTATATTTCATTAAACTTAGCTTGGAAAATTCATTTCTACCTTATCACTATCACTCAAAGTGTAAACAATACGCAATTAGTGACAAAGGTATTTGTTGCAAGGGCTGGAAATCACGTTAATCTCAAATCAACTTAGTTAATAAATATGCTAAAACCCCATGAAGAGTAGGTATGAGGTATCAAATATAACGTTTGTAAACTGTCCTTTAAGTCTGGAATTGCACAGTAATGACAGAGACCCTTAATTTCCAATTAGAGGCATTGAATTCAGCATCTTGTATTTTTTAATGGCTGCTGTTAGTGGTTTCAATCATTGTTTTCTTGTCAGTCACATAACTCACGTAAATATTTTAACCTAACTATCTTCTCAGTTAATTTTTGTTGAAGACTTGCTAGCTGCATTAAAACTAAAGAGAAAAATATAATTTGAACAATTTTTATTTCTTGTTTGTTTAGATTTCGATACAAAGAAATAGCTCTTCACCTATTCTAAAAAACGGCTCGAGCCCATCTGGTGGTGGAAGCGGCGAGCAGCCCCGGAAACGAACTTCCTCAGAGTCCTCGGCAGATTTGCTCAATAAGAAAGCCAGGATTAACGACTCTGCAGAATTGGTAGATACAAATTTTTCACATTTTTATATAGAAACTCTAATTTTGCTAATGATATCAGAGTGGGGTTATGGTTATGCAGAATGAGGGTGGAAGCGAACATCTGGAAGTATCTTTCCTGCTCATAGCTTTGTGGTAGTAGTAACAGATGTTACCATGTATGACAGGGTGTCTAAATTACTTAACCCACATTTTTATTTTTTTGGCTAACTATGTAACTAACAAATGTAGGCTAACGCTATTTTTTGTTGTAGATGAAAAAAAAAAAAGATGTAATTGAGTATTGCATACCGAGCAATATTCTCAACCTTAATTTTTTATCTACTCGTAACAAACCTGGTACGTTATTGTATATTAAAAAAATTCTTCTCTATGTCAAGTCTTTGGTAATAAGATGTTCTCTCTTGCAGCCCTGTACGCAAAAACCTCGGCGTTTACTCCAGTTGTCAAGTTGATACGTTCATATGTCTTTGACCAAAGGTTATGTGTTGAGATAGGATGTTATCATGGGTATCTCATCTCTATTTGGTGGGGGTGTTTTTCAAAATGATCGTGCCCTTACCATCCTAAAACATGCAATGGAGTGGTGGTAATTTTGCTGCCAGGTTGGATTAGCGTTTCCTATTGAAATCTTTGAGCCTTCCTAATTAAACCAAGAACCAATGCTCAACATGATGGCCGATGTCATGCCCAAAACTCTCATTCAATCCTCACCTATACACGTCGAAATTGTAACAAGAGAGGGGCTAAGGGGGCTAAATGAAAGCAATGACTTCATCTGGTACACATTGGGCCTAAAATGGAAACAGGAACTGATACGTTAAGAGATAAGCATTAAGAGAACCAACCATCTCATCACAAGTGGTCTTGTGCTGTATGCAAACCCTCAACACCCTAGCCAAACACAACCAGATTTGCCTGGAGTGGGTGGTACGTCATAGATGTAACGAAAAGCCAGACAAGCTTGCACGAAGAAGCTCTCAAGCTCCTTTTGGTTGGGCTGGTTTACCAAAAACTACCTTCAAAAGGTGGGTCAACCAACAAATCACAAAAAATGTGAGGGTCCTCCAGTATTGAGGGACATGTGCACAGTTAACACGTGACAAACTCAACGCCAAACTTCCTTCTCCTTTGAAAGTTGCAATTTTTCCAACTGACAAGGCAGTATTGGAAATGAATGCTATACACATCGGTAATAGCATTTTGGTTTGCTCCTCCTGCTGAACCATCCGTGCACACGTGTGTAACCAGTGAGATGAGGGGAACTAAGTAAAGATGGTCTCAAGCACTAAGACTTCGAGGGTGGGCAGGTGGACTCTCAACTTTGTTGACAGACAGATGTTTCAAGTGGTAGTTAGCTAGAAGAGTCGAGAAAGGGCTGATGGCAACCAAGGTCTAATCCATTGATAGTCGTCACAAGCTGTTAGACCTTGCAAACAAAAGATTCCTGGATAATGAATCTCTAGGAGAGCCTGGATAACTCAGTCCAGTAAGGGTAATGTGTTACGAAAGTTGAAGTTGTTCCAGCTCTTGACTTCATCCCTGCGAGCAATTGCACTGCCACTATTGGGCTGAGCTGGAACTCCCTGTAATTCTTCTCACAGCTTTAATCTAATATACTCGTAAACCGGGTTCTGCTTATGTCAATGCGAGTTTAACCCAAAATTCCATTGTTGAGAAGCATAACTTTTGTAGACAGTTGACCCATATAGTCCAGGGCTCCCCATTTAGTTCCTGCCGTTTTGGTCTCAAAATGGGTAGTAGCTTCATTAGCTCTCTTTGCGCTGGTCTCCTCAAAATTATTGTCATTTATGATGTCTCTTTGTCATTATAAAAAGCTGAAACTCTGACTTACGGTTCTGTAATACGAATCTGCAACAATAATTATATGAAAATACTGTTTCGTCTAGTGGTAGTCCGAAATGGGTAAAATAGTGTGCAAACCTGGGAATGTGCCTACATTATGATATCAGTCAGCTTCTTGTGACATAATTTTGCGTTTTTTCCCAATGCTGTACGTCTAGGTGTGGGAAAATTATGAAGAATAGCGTTGAGCCTGGTTCCTGACATAGCTAGCCAAGGAAATGATTTGCACCCCCTAATTTGTCTATGTATCCCTATCCCTTACATGTCTTTGTACCTTCGAGATAAAAAATGTCTACCATTTTCTAAAATTTGTATGAAAATCAACTTGTCATGTTATTTTATGAACAGGGCACCCGTGTAATACAGCTTCCAGGTATCCAGTGTCAGTGTCGTATCTATTATACGTACCCTCATTTCTATGAGTAATCCAGTGACTCACGAAAACTGGATGTTTTCTCAACAAAAAATTTTTATTCTTCAATCGATTTATCAGGAATGGTGCTAAACAAAAACACTTCTTCCTCTTTCACCAAGGTTTCGGTAAATATATTGCCTTCTTCGGGATCTATAATACAACATACAATCTCAATCAATCAGTAACTTCGAAATCACAAACCATAACAAATGCAATCTAACAGATTGAAAATATAATACTCAAATAAAGAAAAAATGACTCACTCAGGACATTAATAGTGTGAAAACCACACCACTCACACACAAACCAGGCAGGACGGGTTGTATCAGGTACTAAAACAAAATTTACATACATACTATCTTAGATCCAAGAGTGTTAGAATTTTATTGGTAGGAAAACTTGTAAAAACACAGTACGTACACATAATAAATTTTTCGTGGTGTGAATGAGTGTGAACGAGAAATTATATCTGGCAAGTGATGTATATTTTCTGCAATAGGTAGGTAGATTGTTGTAATAGAGTCTTAGAAAAGCTTCTCTCATTTGATTGACATTCTCAGGAGTACGTTGTGGTCCAGGAATCCTCTCGTCGAACCACGAAAAATTGAGGTGATTAAAATTACCCCATGTGCGGACATCCGTCGTCTCATGAGCTTACTGAACAGCAGTCACAGGTTGATTATCAGTTATATCCCTCAAGGCTGCGTACAAAATTTAAATGCCATGGACTAAGGAAGGAATTGCCCCCTGCCTCATGATCCTCCATACACTAGCATTGTTCCCAATTTGCTGGAAAATAGCCTGCTGTATCAGAGTTGGTTAGATTGTTTCTAAGGCCATTCTGGTCCAATACAATCTTGCTTATTGTAGGCTCGTGTCTCTTCTGGTATTAGCTACACTTAGTGAGTTTGCCCGTGATAGCCCTTATTGGGGTTGACAGGTCTCTTTTGTTGGGGTGTAGTAATCGTTACAGACAGGGATTCGTGACATGGACACCTTCCTATCTGGGTCTTCTCATCGTTATTAGAGAATTTTGCAAGTACCAACAGGGTCAGTTTGTCCCTTACATGGAGGCTGTACCGTTACCTCGCACATCCATAGGATGTTTCAAGTTTCTGTGGGAGGCCTGTCAGGTGCCTAACTATCTCGCATTATAATCACATTTCCTCCAATGAACCAGGCTTCGTCGTCAGCATCACAATTCTTGTGACTTCAAACTCGAATCGAATCAGGGGTCCCAGATACTCCTGACAGCTGGCCACAAATAGGGCAGTGTCTTGTTTTAATCGCCTAAGGTAATGATAAATGGCCCCACTTTTTCGCCCCCCGTTGGCTGCAAAAACTCTGTATCAGGTCCAAAGGGCAACCCCCGGAGAAGCCTCAGCGGTACACCTCTTCAAGCATGATTGACCAGAGCTACTCTCACTCGAGTATCCAAAAACGTCCAGTTCCCGTGAGTCACTTTTAGAACATATACCCAGAAGCACAATGCGTTAAAGTACTGCGTATAGATGGAGGCGCATAAACAATGTTTTCCTTCTTTTTATTCGAGATAATATGTAATATAATAAACGGTCTTATTACTTTACAGCAGGATGGAGACAACAGTAGGATAGACCTGAACAGCGGGGATGATTCAAACTCGTCGCTCTCACTCGATGAATATGGTAAAGTTCATGTGAAAGAGATCATTCATATACCAGAAGGCGAAGACACCTTACTTCCTAGCGAGTCTTGTAAAGTCAGTGAAGTAAAATCTCATATACCCATATCAAAACGCATTTATCTGTAGGGTTCTCTTTGAACTCGGAATGCTGTTTCCATCTTCTTCTTCCCTCTTCGCATCTGTTTCTAATCACAAAATGATTTTAAGTTATCACATATCTTCTGTTTCTCATCTTGATTATCTCGTACCTTCTTCCCCTTTTCACATGCTGGCTTTTTCTCTTATTGCTTCCCTAAATAAGGTCGTAATGATCTGCATACCTATTACTTCCCCAATGTTTTCACAACTTGATGATGTAAAAATAACAACATTCGTCTTCTCCTTTGAAAATTTGGTTCATACCACGGTTCAACGAGCATATCATTTTGAAATTGATAATTCTCATTGGTTAAACTATGCTACCAGTTAGATTGAATGTACCCACAGAATGATTTAATATTGATTTCAAAGTATATATTGTTGAAACATTGTTTATGCACTCAATTAAAACAATGAACAATTTCTACTCAAAATTGCAAATCTATCTTTCTAGCTTTGCGCCTAGCTTTTTAGTTTTCCATTTTTTTCCCTTTAAAACGATCCACCTTTCATCTCTATTCCAAATTATCGTGCTTATTTGAAAAACAATTCTCTTGTTTTCCAGGATGACAAAAATCCTTCGCCTCAGGAAGAAGTAATTTGTATTTAAACGAAAAATCGACAAACTCATGAGCTTTTACTTGAAAACGTAAGTGGTCCTTGTGGATATTATAAATTCATATGAATTATTTCGAATGCTTGGACCTTCAACAGCGTTCAATCGAGATCATTATGTACACTGTTCATTCAACATTGAATGCAGCTGTTTGAAAGCTTTTTATTTTTTGTGAATCGTTTTCGAATCATTGATTTGTTTCTATTTTCAAACCACTCTGTAGGGAAGTTCGTTGATTATTTAAAAGAAAGAAGAGAAAATGAGTTTTCATTGAATTGTGTAATTTAGGCTCTACAGCGAATAAGACAAAATTGACCTAGATGACCATAATTTTGATAGAGTCACTTGGGTCTTTTTGGGTTCATGTTTGATTGAGTACCTTAGCCTAGTTTGATTATCAGCCATAAAATCATTCTAATTATTTCGTTATTATTTTTCTAGTTTTACAGTGTTTTGCAGAGGATCGGTGTAGTGTGAGTAAAAGAAATAAGTCAGTAAAAAGAAAGTTACGGTTAAAGCAGTAGAAACCCCTACTAATGTTGACAATTCTTGAAGTGAGAGTATGGAAACTCCGAAAAGAGCAATCTGATCTCTCATATAGTCTCCACAAGACAACAGGGTGACCCCAATCACAGACCCACACGTTCAGTGCATCTCCCGCATTTCTACTTGGTTAATCCCTACTGGTGATATAATTGTACCTTCATTTCAATAATTAGAATTGAAAAAGGAGATATGGTTGGTCATTGATTTATGAGGTATATAACCATTGCCAAATTGAGATGTAGAATTCAAGAACTGGTGTGCATGTACTTACAGAAAATGGAAAGAACCATTTAGGTTGGTTGGACAAAGTTCTAGAATGGAATCAGAATATTTGATATTGAAGTGCTGCATGTGAAATTTTGATGAGGAAAATAATGTAGGCGGTGGAGTTAAGGCTTTTGGCATTAGTCCCAAACAAGTAGCTATAAGAACGCTCAGGAAGTTTTGGGGAGGGGGGCACTCAGTACACAATATTGTTAGCAGAACCACCTTGTACTTTGATGGAAACTCAGTGATTCGTGCTAGTAAGATTTATTAGTGGCTGCAGTACATTTCACTGTACAACTGGAGATTGGGAGAAATTCGCAAGTTCAGAATAAACATGAATGATGAAGCCGGTCTTAAACAGAAAGAAACTTTGGAAATTTATTTTTCAAGGCTCGTAATAAAATTATGGTCAATTACTGTTCTACATGTTTCTTGGTTCATAAGTGGAAGATAGTTCTAGTCTATCATGTGTTGAGATATGGTTTATGAAATTCCATATTGATCCGAAATGAAAGTTTCTTGGACAGTTACTTGCTTACCGGCTTCTTGGTAGCTTTTTGCACCAATTGATAGTTGAAGAAGTGGACAAAAGATCTAGCGTCGTCTATTTTACGACAAATTCCACGAATGAAATGGGTGATGTTGTCAGACGAAAACCAGAGAGAAAATTTATCTTCATTGCAAATCAAAGAACAACAGTTCCTTGGACCATTGTGTACCAATAATGCAAATAAATATTTGTAACGAGGGAAAACTATTGAATGCGAGATTTCTAGAATTACAAACTACATTTCTCTGTAAAGCTAGAGAAGCAGCGTTCAGAAGGTCTACAGCAAAGGGTAAATCAGTTGAGCGTAGATCTTATATTTGATATTACCTCTGGGAACAATGCAATTTGGCCCATTTCGAAATGCGGTAAACATTATTTATGGAAGGGTTGTGGGTGATAAACTCTTATCCACGAACCAATCGCTTATTGAAGCTAATTTCAGCGACCTTTGAGAAAGTACGTCTCTGATTCTTCTACAGAATTTTCATTCATTAAGCGACGGTGACTTTCTTTCCAGTGTTCCAAATTACCCGAGCTCGCACTCGTTGACTAATTCATGGTAGGTATTCTTGAGATAGCAACGAAACGCAGCCTTTTCTCATTGTATAGCAGCTCGCTTTTATTCAACGACTATAAAATAAAAAAGTGGATAGGAAACCCATGGAAAAGACTCTATTACTCTAGATATCTCGTCTTTTACTCTACTTTGTGGTTTTAATTTTGGCTAGACAGAGATCAACCTAATGTTTTTTGCTAACCTTCCGTTTATCAAGCGTGTAGTTACAGACAGTACTATGGACTCCAGAGTTATAGAGGTACTTTTTGCCGCGGTGCATCATTTGTTTTTCTTTTCTGTGTTAGCATATCTATGTAAATACTCGATAATATTTTTTGCTTATTACTTAGCTCTTAAAACCTGTGTTTTTAGCTAATCAAATTTCTTGAGGGCTCATTTTTTCAGCTGATCTGGGGTTTATCGCCTTTGAAACAAACATTCATTTAGACAAAAAAAAGGACGTATGCCCCTAATGAATAATATAGATATTGGACGAAGACTTGAGAGGAATCGGAAAGCACAAAGAAAAATTACAAAACGAACCACTCGGAAAGGACCGTAAAAGCTGCTCACCAGTACTTGCTACAAAAGAGGGAACATTAGAGCCCTGGAAGTGATTGCCTAAAATGAAACATGGTATAGAGGAATTATTGATTTTATTTCAAAATTATTATCTTACTTTTTTTAAATGCAATGTGATCACAAATAAAAGACCGTGGCTCAGACAGTTTTAGGATTACGATACACCGATCTTATTTTTTAATTTTATTTTTAAATATTCGTGTACTTTGTTTTTTAAAATTTGAATTTCGGAAAAGTATATAACGTTCATTTCAATAATGATTTGAGTTGTAATTGCGTAGTTCTGATAAATTTCATCAGCAAGGATAGAACAGGTTTTTACTTGTATTTTTTATTTGTTTATTTTTCTATTTTTATAGTGTAAAAGGTTGTGTAGGAGGCTGTATGCATCAGTATCAAGTAATGAATTTTTGAACTCAATTGGAAAACAATTTTTGGTTTTTTTCGCGAGTTCTTGAATGTACTGCCTCTCCTTGTATAATTTATCAAATTATGCGAATTGTAGTCCCTCTGGTGGGATGATATTGAAAGCTACAAGTTGCTAATCTTCAACTTATTGTTCCTAGCTATATTGTAAATGTGCTGTAAATATCTCACGAATTATGGTCCCCGATTCGATGAAATTTAAAAACTACGAATTCGATAAAATTAGTTTGTGTATTGATCTTCTTGGTGGCTTTGCACTGGCTCAAATTCGAACTCTGTTGTTCACTGAGTCTTTTTCCAATCATTTTCAACCTATCTCTTTGATAAATGGGTTCTATACGATAAAACGAAATGTGAAATTACTTGAAAAACTAGTTGGATTTTGCAATCATGTACCTAATTTGATTTTGAGGTTAAGTTCTGATGTTGGGCGCCATATTGATAATGTTTGAGGTTATAATGGCAGAGGTTAGACTGATTATTTTCTATAACAAATGGATCTGCAAGAAGAAACAAGCCAAGTTTTGGGAATTGATCAAGACAAAATTCCATTTACTACCTTGTTGATATGCATGATGCATCGGGAGTTGTGCTTAAACCCCAAATGAATGAGAGGTTGTTACATTAATTTGAAATTTAAAAATTTAAATCACAATTAAACTTGAAAAAGGTATGCCTCATTTCTAATTTTGAAGTATTTTTTATCAAGGTTTGGAATATTGACATAAAAAGTTGGTGTGTTTCGGGTAACATATGGGCATTTTTTATATTGTTTTGGTAGCGACGAGCGATTTTGATAAAAACACGATTTTGGATAACTTCCTTGTCCCGTTGGTGGGAATTTACGAAAATGTTTTGCAACGCATACGATCTATGCTATACTTGAAGCAAATATCATTCGCTAATGAGCTGTAAGATTCAGTGATTGAACCCGCACTGTAGACAAATAATATTGTGATGATGAGAATAATCCTTGACTCGCTTTGTGTTTTCAAATGAGTCTGAGAGGAAAATGGGTTCTTTTGTTTAAAATATAACATTATACGATTTAGAAAAAAAGGGAAGGCAAATATATTTGTGGGTTTAATTTTGTTAGTAGTTCGAAAAAGGAAAATACGTATCCAGCTTCATGTAATGAATGAATAGAGCGTGAAACATTATAGGGAAACAAGATACTGGAGTAAATTCATGTATGTCTTAATTATAAATGTCATTCGACTGTGGAATGACCAACAAAAATTTAAATTAATTTTTGTTTTCAACTCAAGGTGTAAGTAACTTTTTAATGTGTCCCGCAGTTTCAATTACAAGCTCCTAGAGAACCTGTTGTGAATTTATTACGTTTAATGTTAAGAATCGAATTCTCGGGGGAGGAATATATTGAAAACTTCCTTACCCCTTGTTTGAATTTCATGCGATCCAATTAAAGTCTGCCACACTCGTGGAGAGACCTAAACGTCGTGGTATGTAGTATCATTTTATAAATAAGTCCCACGAGGTCCTTAACTTTACATCCATAAGTGTGTCATAAAATTAATTGGATGCATCGTTCTCACGTCGTTTTACACTCTCCAATTTTTATATTAATTTAACCAAAAATTAACATATCTCTCTTGTTGATAATGATCATGTGTTCCTTTTAATGCCGTTTCCTAAAAACAAGATGAACCAAATTGTCATAAGTTTCAATGATTTAGTTAAGACAGTTTTTATAGTGGTTGGTCAAGTATGAAAACGTGAGTTGTTAGTTCTTTCCCAATCAATATTCTGTCCATATGACTGGTGTTTTCTCATGTTGTTTTCATTTTTTGACGAAAGGATGTTATACCATTTTCGTTCACCCGATTCCATTTTTCAATACCACGAGTAGGTACCTATCAATCATGAGTAATCACAAACTTCATCTATGGAGATTTGTGACGGATTGAGGAGGAATTACTCCTATTCGTCACAGATTTTAATTTCACACGTTAACATGCGATTTGATTTAAGGATTCACCCTATATATTATATTGCAGTCGTTACCTTAATTGCTTCCAAATAACCGTTGTTTTTTGAAACAGACTGCTCCCAACCAATAAACGCGAAAGATGCCATCAAATTTAAAGTACCTATATCTGTTCACTTCAAAGTTGAAATTTGTAATTTGGTTGAAAAAGGGGTTTGATTTCACTGTAGGATACTATGGTGACAATCCTGTCATTATATAACAAACACCACAAAACTGCTCAATGAATATGCCATTCCATTAATTTAACAACTGGTGAGTGGTTTCTCCTAACCCCGTCCACAATGTTGACATTGATGATTTCTCCACCAGTACTTACCAATTTCGAACCATTGTTTTAAAATGATACAGTTATATCTATACTAGTATAAAATTCATACCCCTTAAAAAAAATGAAACATCTAAGTTAATATTCCCCCTAATCGTAGATAATAGTTTTGTTGTTTTCTGTTATTTTATCATCTTTTATTTTTTATTAGAAGTTTTATATTAATTTTCTTCGATGTTAATAAATTAATACTGTCCTTGTAAAATTCGAAACGATCTCTGATCAATAGTAAAACTCACTGGTTACTGACAACCATACAATGAAGGTGGTTTTTATGGTTTCACTACAGATTCACGACCAAACGTTTTTTAAAATTGACCATTTCGTTAGTAGGTAATGAACTAATTTAATGGTTTTTTAGTGAATTGCGGTGAAAACTCAAAATTGTTAACTGTAATAGGACTTGAGTATATTTTAGTGTGTAACTGATTTGTCTCCTGTTGTACATATTGTGTATCATCTGGTAAATAAAGTTTTTTTCATTGCCCCCTCCCCTTAAAATCACGTTCATTTTTCCTCCTAGTTATTAATACCTATACCTAGTTTTTTAAGTAAAGAAAAATAACTACATATCGTGGATAACTAAATGTCCATTCTATTACATAACCAATCTGGACAGATTTAGTGCTTGGAGCTCAGCAAATGGTTTCACATTGTTCGTTGAAAATGGGTGTAGTTCCGTATGTGTCCCCACTTTCAAACCTATGTAAATCTGTCATTACCCTATCAAAGCATGAACTTGGCGACTGTTTCGGAAACCTCAGAATCTCTTCTTTCCCATGTTTTAGAAGATTAAATTTCTCCTTTGCGTACATCAGAAATATGGAATTGAAAAAAATGTGGACACATACGGAACTATTTGCCAAGTCAAAAAGTTCTGTGTGTCCCCACACTATATTTAAATCCATTTAGCGTGTAAATACATTAGAAGAATGTATAGTTTAATGGTCTGGATGCTCCCATCTCAAGAATACATAACATCAACAAGTTGTCAATCTCTTGGTAAACATTCAGATTAGTTGGACATAAAGGTTAGAATGACGTGTATAATTTGGTGCTCAGGATGCTCGCATTTCAAAAATACATATCAACTAGTCAATCCCTTAGTAAAAATTCAGATTTCGTGCATATTTGTCAGAATGATGTGTATTGTTTGGTGATCTGGACGCTCGCATCTCAAAAATACATAACATCAAGTTGTCAATCCCTTAATAAAAAATTGGATTAGTTGGGCATGTAGGTTAGAATGATGTGTATAGTTTGGTAGTCTGGATGCTCGCATCTCAAAAAAACAAAACATTGGTTGAAACCATGACTTGGAGAAGCTGATATTTCAACATATACCCTTAGTAAAAATTCTGGAGCAGACCCTGCCTATTTAAAAAGATTTGGAAAGTGCCCAGTTCAGGTGGTTCAGTTGACGCTGATTCCCAGTTCAGGTGAGCCTTACTCTCCGTCGGGAGTCTCTATTCTGTTGGTAAGTTTAAGATGCATGTTTATTCAAGAGTCTGTATCATCCTACACAATATAAAAATCAACTTTTTTAAGTTAGATATCAACAACAAAAGAGTTTTAGGGTTCATTGCTCACCTCAGTGACTCACAAATAGCATGGGGACACATACGGAACTTTTAGACTAGACAAATAGTAAAAACGGAAGTTAGTGAAAAACGTCTATTTTCACGAGAAATAAAGAGTTACAATGTTAAATCGATTTCGACGGTTAGGCCATCATAAGTAACAAACAATAACGTCTTGATTTAGTTCGTAGACAAATAGTTCCGTACGTGTCCCCACTTTTTTCAATTCTATATTTCTCATGTACGCGAAGGAGGAAGTTGATTCATCATAAATCCATTGGAAAGAGGAGATTTGGAGGTTTCCGAAACAGTCGTCAAATTCATGTTTTGACAGGGTAATGAGAGATTTACATTGGTTTGAAAGTGGGGACACATAAGGAACTACACTCTTGAAAATTTATGAATATAATTTTCATGAATACCAACAAGTATTAATGTCACTGTCATTGATTGGTGTGTAAGGTTACTATTCCTGTAAGGAATGTGGGCGGATCCGTCAAGGTCAGCTTGCTCGGCGGGATGAACTGAGAGATAGTTCGTGTCGCAGCCGCGTGGAGCACTGGGCTCGCATAGTGGGTGCTGGGTTCGATCAGTTTGGTACTGAGCCGTTTTGTAATATTCCGGCCTAAGATTTATATCTGTAGGAGGAATATGTTGAGCTTGGTTGAGGTACTGAAAAGTATCCTTCGTTTTTTGTACATTTGGAGTGTATTTGACACTCGGATCGGCCGGGTAGGCTTGTGTCGAATATCGTGGGTATTCGGACAGCTTGGTCGAATCGTAATGATTGACTTCAGAGCGGGTCTGAAAGGTATCCTCGATCTTTTGTATAGGCGAGGCTTGATCTAACGTTTCCTTAGCGAATACGTTAGGTGAGAAGGCGATCTCGTCGTGAGGATCGAGCCTTGCGCCGTCGCTGGGACCGGCGGATTGGCCGGGTAGCCTGTAGGTAGCGCTACGGGGGCTAAGAGGCCCGGCTTCGCCGTTGTCTGCCTCCCCTTGCATGAGGAAATAAGACGGCCGACGTTCCATCGAAATAGCCGAGTTATTAGCTCGTTTCGATGCCTCTATGTACAGAAATAGAGGGTTTAGGAAGGTGGACTCGCTTGACAGAGCTTCTTTCCTTTGCTCGTATGTCAGGGTCCTACCTTGTAGTCTTGAAAAAGACTTCCTTGGACGGTAAATTAGAGCGGATGAGCAGAGTAATTTACCGGCGTATCCCGGCGGTCGGTGACGAGCCTAGTGCTACGAAACCCGGGTGATACGGCTCGGAACGTCCCTGGGGCGTACGATCTAAAGAGAATATCGATAGATGTACCGGGTGGCGTCCTGACAGATGAACTACGTTGGGCAATGAGCAGGATGAATAATCACTGGACTCGTAGATGCCAATGCGAGATCTGTGTGGAGAGAAGGTAGGCCTTGTAGAAAGCAGTAGGAAGCCGTTCTTGAGATGAACTCGGGATGCAGAAGGTTCGTCAGCGTAGAGCGTGTAGAAATCTTCGTACTTCGAGGTGTCGTCGTCGAGAGCGGAGAGTAGAATGAATTTCGGAGGCTCCTAGCGGGGTATTTATAGGGAGGTGGCCGCCTCCTGCCGCCTCCTGATTGGTCCGCTTAATTTCATTAATTCGACTGTGTAATCTCATTGGCTCGCACATTGTTTTCTCAGTATCTGCGAGTATGATAGCTGAGCTGGTCCTCCGGGGTGCTTACGAGCGTCCGTCGCGGAGCCGACGACCTTGAGTTTAGCCGGGGATCTCGGGTGCTTTCTCTGCGTCAGTTGTTCAGACGGGGTCCCCGGGGAGGCTGCTGGACCAGAGGTGGTTGCTTGCCGCCTCTTGGTTGGTTCGCCTATTGTCTCTCGTGTAATCAGTGTTTCTGATTGGCGAGTAGGCTTGTTTGAATTGTCCTTGCTAGTTTTAGAGGACGTTTGATTTTCTGTTTGAGTTTTCTCGTTCAAGGCGACTTGGTTCGAGATGTTACTTTGCGATAGGGTGGAAGAGATGCGATAGGTAGCTTCGGGGTAGCATAGGGTGGAACAAATCTGTCTTATTGGAGATGAGGCGCCTCATCTCCCCGCACATGCGCAATAGTTTTCCGTTTAGGATAAGGCGCCCCATCTCTATCTCCCTATCGCTTAAGGAACTCTGAACTTCGAACATTGTAGCCAAAATATTTCTAGATTGTGAACCTAATCCTACAGTGCCTCACAGCCACAGTCATTCCACATACGTATTCGAGCTCTACTTGCGGATTTTTCCGAAAACAGTGTCTGGTGCCAACAGTTTCCGTTTAACAAGCCTTAAGCAACTGTGTAAGGCTGAAAGACACCGAAAAGCGAATTTGAATTTAAAACCCTTACTTTTAGGGTTATTTTGAATTGTATTTACCGAAAATCACGATTTCCTGCATAAAAATGGAATTAACGCCTAATTTTAAAGGCGCAAACGAAAATTTGTGACTACCACCAAAAAGCCCCATAAATTTCCTTTTAAAATATGCCGAATCGGAAAAATCTTCAGTTTTTTTAATATATGAGGTTAACGTATAAAAATCCTCCAACTTTTGAAATATCCATTGAAAAAAAAAAAAAAATCAGCTCAGATTGTGCATACATTTTTTAATGTTCAAGTTCGTTGATAAACTTATGACTAAAATTCTGCTGAAAATGAATAATTTTTAGCTGTTTGTAGGGATTTTTTAGAGCACATTTTTGAAATTTAACCAATTTAATGTGCTCAAGTGCTGGCCAGCGAACTCGTCCTTTCATTTGGAAAGCTTGATTTTTTTGGAGCAGGAATGGAATTTTTATCTCAATCATAAGGAGAATAACAATCTGGAATGAAATACACGTATGTATGTGTATATATATATACACACCCGTGTGAAAAAGCGTTAAATTCTAGGATTCGTTGCAGAATGTCTCAAAACGGATCGCAATGAAGGAAATTCTCAAAAATTTTGATTTTAAAATTTTTGGAGCCATTGTAAGTTTCATTTTTTACGAAAATGCACTAAAAAAGTACATAGAGCTATGTAAGCCATGGAGCTTAAGAGCTCCACCAGAGACCTGAGTTACAGTAAGAAACTGGAGAAACGTCCCAAGAACTCAATTCTCCAACAGTTTATACCAATTACAGACAGTCAAGTTTAGTTTTACTCAAGTAATTAGGAGAGAAAATTACATTTAAATGTTGGAAACGTAGGTATATCAAAGAAATTATTATTTTTTTTTAAATGTAAATGTAATGTACTTATGATAATCGTAAAGTAGAAATGAGCAGAGAGAAATATTTTTGATGACGCAAAACTATAAACTTAGGAAATTAAACTTTTTCTAAAATGTCCCCTGATTTTTTTTATATGCGAATTTTCATGGAAAATGAAGCTATTGAAATGGCTCGGAAAATTTTAAAATACAAATTTTTGAAAAATTTCTTCATTGAAATCCGTTTTGAGGCATTCTGAAACGATTCCTGAAGTGTGCGCTATATATATATATATATATATATATATATATATATATATATAAATATATATATACAATAAAGGCAAACGCCGAAATATAAATAATTGTGTAAGCTTTCCTAAAACCATTCTTTATTTGTGTTAAAATTTTCTCTGCACATCTGTGCCAAAATATATATATATATATATATATATATATATATATATATATGTACGTGTGTGTGTGTGTGTGTGTTTGTGTCATTCCAGACGATAACTCTCCTTAGGATTGAGATAAAAATCCCGTTCTTGCGCCAAAAAAATCAAGTTTTCCAAATGAAAGGATGAGTTCGTTGGCCAGCATTTTTTGAGCACATTAAATTGGTCGAATTTCAAAAAATGTGCTGAAAAAATCACTAAAAACGCCTTAAAATCGTTAAATTGATATTTTTTAGCATATTATCGCTCAAATAAAGTTTATCAACTATAAAATAGGACATTTAAAAATGTTTGTACAAAATTATGCTGAAAAATGTACTTAAATTTCATTTAAATTTGCTAAAAAAATCAATAAAAATTGCAAAAAAAGCTTATATTCCAATTTTTTTTCTTGAATGGCAGATTGTTATTTAGGATACGTTTTTGGCCATAAAATTAATGGTTAACATTTCTTTGCACTCAAAAAGCTCAAATTTCAAAACAATTTAACATTATACAGTATGATAATTTATGAAAATTCGCTCATTCGATCATGCTGCATAACTGGAACTTTTTTATGTGCATCTTGACTGTAATATCGAGTGTGAAAGCCCTACTAGCTTTAGCTTACTCACAGTAAGAAACATTCATTTTTTAAATTATTTATGAAGCAACTTTGCTCATATGCTAATTTTTAAACGGCGGATGCCGTACATAATAGAGACTTTTTGCAGTCGTCCCATGAACGAAACCGACCGAGCCGTTGTATAGCTGAAAATATTTTTTAACATTCGCTAAAAATGAGAAGTTTGTGAGCGGTACCTTCCTATAGTTTCTTCATACCCGTCAACTGAACATATTCTTCATTCAAACTGAAATATCCGGTAGGCAGTATGATTTCCATCTGTATTTCCAATAAATTTAGCAATAGAGGTAGGTGCTCCCATTGAGATCTTAACATTAAAACGATCCCTTCGTCCGTCAGTTGCTCTGAGCTGAACTCGCCAAACCTCTCACGCCGGAACCCTCCTCTCCACATATAACTGTGATATGTCTATCAAAAGCTTCGTACATAATATCCCCTCCATTAATCAACCCTTCATTGAAAAGCCGAAGCAGGCGATTGGGTTCAACCATTATCGAAAAATGGTAGGATGATATACCTATTTGATACGGTAATTACATGATACGGACTACTAGGTGATGATTTATTTTATTTTTTATTCAATAGTTTGAGCCGCACCTCAACCAGAACGGTCATATAATAACAATAAACAAGCCTTCAAATAATCTTCGAGACTCCCAAAATTTTTTCCTCCCGTTATTACATTATTAAAACGAAAGGCCTTCATGATGTGTATGCAGCGTTATCCCCACAGACCCGAGGTCGCACCTCTGTTATAGATGCTACTTTTGTAGAAAGATTCAACTTCTAACATGCAAGAGTGACAAGGGAGTTGGGTGATAAAGTTTCAACGACTGTTTGTTAGATGATAGGTATAATTTATATTATATTGTGTAAAGCAATTTACATGATTCAAATGTTGTTGAATGATAAATTCTTGAAAACAATCGAAAAACAATTGGGTAGAGAGCCGATGAAGTAGGTAGGGGACCTGATGTAATTGGTTCCTTCTGATGAGAGGAGAGCTCTTTAGTATGTACGAGGTGGTAACATTGTTTAAGATTCTCAGGAAAACAATGTTCATTAGAGGAGCGGACGGTGGTATACGCACGGATGGTAGACCAACAGGAACGGTAGATGTCGCTGAAGTAGTGGCAAGGGAGGGTGCTGCTGATGAACGGGCGGCGGCAACTGAGGGTGTCAGTACCGCTGGTCGTGCTGGTAGTAGCCCCCTCTGCCACCTCCACGCCCTCCTCGACCTCCTCTGCCACCTGAAAAAGTGTAAAATCCAATGAAGTTTCTCTAAGAAGCATTTAAATACACATAGAAGGAAGATATACTAGGCATGTATGGTTTTGCAGTTTCAAAGGGGGGACGCCAATTTCCCAATATGAGAAGCTCT
This sequence comes from Adelphocoris suturalis, assembly GCA_030762985.1. Taxonomy (NCBI): domain Eukaryota; kingdom Metazoa; phylum Arthropoda; class Insecta; order Hemiptera; family Miridae; genus Adelphocoris; species Adelphocoris suturalis. The sequence continues at coordinate 89,953,602 of CM061044.1, forward strand.
AGTTAGAGCACAGCATGTAAACAAGGACCTTATCGATTTGCTCTTATTTTGATGCTTATGCCTGCAGTGTATGGTTGTGTGGTTTCTTTGTATTAATTATTTACTTATTAATAATGTAATTATAATTTTTGACCAGTTTGTCGTAGGAAATCGTATAGACCGAAGGGCCTGTTAATGTGTTCCGCATGAAGTCCACCTTGAAGGGGGATCACGCCCCAACATGGCTCTACTATCTAGCCGCCGCCCCCAAGGATAGGGACAGGGGAGAACTACAAGGGCGTGAAACCTACTACCCCCGCAAATCTATCCTCAAATGGGTGGCAGGCTAGCCGAGCCACACGCCAGAAGAGCTGAAAGCCTGGGGCCCCACCCACCCGCGGTACCAGTATGGGCACAGCCCTTAAAGGCCAAGAATGATTGCTGGTCCGGCAACAGAGAAGACCACTCTGTGCCTACCACTTAACCCCACCCCATCTTGCATGATTGATGAGCACAAGTAGGGAGGCCACGGTTGCCCCTGGGTACGGAACACCATACTGGGGGTATTTCTGGACAATACACGTGTGGCATGTGTGCGGACCCAGACCCAAGGGCAACCATGGCCTCCCTACTTGTGCTGCAATCATGCAGGACGGGGTGGGGTTAAGTGGTAGGTGCAGAGTCCTGGTACGGCGGGTTTGGGGCCCCAAGCTTTCAGCTCTTCCGATGTCTCACTGGGATGGGAAGCTGATCTAGCCTGCCACCCATTTGAGGATGGATTTGCGGGGGTAGTAGGTTTCACGCCCTTGTAGTTCTCCCCTGTCCCTATCCAGGGGGGCGGCAGCTAGAAAGTGGAGCCTTGTTGGGGTGTGATCCCCCTTCAAGGTTGAGTTCCTCGGCCTCAAACGGGGAACGCTTTAACAGGCCCTTCGGTGTATACGATTTCATTTTTGGAAAAGGGGTGACGCAAAGTATCAACAAGGGGAAAATCAAGTCAGCCACCATGTTCCTAACACCTAACACAGCCTAACACCCCCTAGCGCTCCTAACGGCGGATCTTGTTAGTTCAAACCCTATTCTCATCACCTGTTCCACCACACCTATATCAACATGCCTCCAGTATGTGCAGACAAACAAATCAAGTGGTGGGTGTCAATTTCCCAAAATGATTTTGATACATAACCATGCACGCAAACCGCAATAATTACCTAAAAAAAGGTGAATTTCGGAAAAGCAACAAGGCTTCAATTTGACGTTAGAAATGTAAGTGCAAAAGAATAAAGCTGCAATTAAAAGTTCCAGTCATGCAGTATGATCGCATAAGCGAATTTTTGTGGATTATCGTATTATATTGTGTTAATTTGTTTTGAAATGAGCACATTGGAATTTGAGTGCAAGTAAATTGTTAACCACAAAGTTTGTAGCAAACAAACTCGTTGTAAATTATATTCTGTAATTAAACTGATTTTGGATGTTTAGAAAATTTTCAGTTTATTAAATCGATTTTTCAGCAAATATTAATGAACTTCAAGTACCTACATTTTTCACCATAATTTTGAGAATACATTTTTTAATGTTCTAGTTCATAGTTGAGGAACTTTTTTTGAGCATATTTTTCGAAATTTGACCAATTAAATGAGCTTCAAAAGTATTGGCCAACGAACTCATCCTTTCGTTTGGAAAGCTTGATTTTTTGGCGCAATTACTGAATTTTTATCTCAATCTTAAAGAGAGTTATCGTCTGGAATGCACACGCTCGCGCACCCACACACACACACATATTATACCTATACATATTAAAAAAGAATGTTTCAAAACGGATTTAAATGAAGAAATTTTTCGAAAATTTTGATTTTAATTCTTCTGGAGCCATTGCAATAGCTTCATTTTCTACCAAAATCGCTAAAAGTAAGTATGTGGTCCAAAAATCGTTCAAGGTTCTAGAATTGATTATTAAACTAGATTTATAGGTGAAAAGTTAATGTATCACAAATAAATTAAAATATAAATAATAGCAGTGCACAAAAAATGCTCAAATTACAAAGAATATTAATTTAAACAAAAGGGTGAAAATGTAAAAATTAACTCATAAAAATGCTACTTGACTAGGGCTAAAGTCGTGCTCTGGTACAAGGTCAATCAGTTTTCCTATTTCAGCCGTGTCATAGCCTTCTGCCAACGCGAACTTTGTCCAAAATCATAATGATTGCAAAATCTGTCTGTTACAAACAAGATCGACCCTCAACAGAAGGCTGCTATCAGGACAACCAAGATGGTGAAATAACAGTACACAAAGTTCACAGTGGCAGCTGGTACCAGTCAATGGGAACAGTAAGTGTTCTTTTGGCAAAGCCTTCAGTACCACCCTTGAGTAGAGCAGAAGCCTCAAAAACAAAAACAAGTTTTCACTCAATACTAACAACAAAAACACGGCTTAACATGCAAATCAAGTCTTAGAACAATTCTGGAACTGGCCAGCCATAATAAATCAAAAAGTTGAGACGATTTTTACCATGTAAAGTTGTGGTTACCCCTCGTCTAGGATGATGATTTATTTAGAGTTTGAGCTTCAACTATAAATATGTTACCTATCTCAAATAAGTACCTAAATCCATATACGTGAATCGGTCATGGTATTCTTCATATATCAAACTGCATTCTTGATTGATAATGATGTAACTTTGCGTTCTTAAAATTGGGCAGTTGAGGGTTATAATAACCTACAAAAACGTGATCAACTCGAAAAGTGGGATCACCTAATGCCATCAATTCTGCACTATAGGTACACGTATGTCAAGGAAGTAACAATTTATTATTAATGACAATAGGATAAAACTTTGGCAGAGATTCAGAACTGAAAAATGTTTAGGGCTGTTCAACAAAATCCTTTGGGGTTGCAGGAGCAAGGATCTGGAATTCTCTTCCCTTGTCTGTGTGTGCGCCCCCCTCCATTGGTCGGTTCTTGAAGGGTACTGTTCAGTATCTTGATATCCGATAGTAGCCAGCATTTGGTGCACTCCCCTTCGTTCTCCTCTCCCCCTTCTTCTTTTTGTGATGCAGAATGTCTTTAAACTTTTCTTTATCTTTTAAATGATCATTTCCATTATTTACCTAAATATTTATAATTTGTACTTGATGTTTTTCTTTTCTACGCCATCTCATGTCTAATTTTTGTCTTTGTTGTTCATGTGTGCATATAAATATAAACATATTGTTTCTCGCACAATAAATTATTTGAATTTGAACTTGGAAACTCCCAGTTTCCTGTAGTAACCTCCTCAATTGAACGAAATTGTGGGTAACCCCAAAATGCGTTCGATAAAGTCGATATTGGAGGTGTCACAATGTTATTCTGGGAAACTCCGTGGAATTATAGTTTTAGCATGGATAAACGAATAAATCTGAGAATATGCAGTCTTGGCGACATTTTTTGGCAGCATTGTTGTGATAAAGCTAAGCTTCTTCTCCTCTACTACTGTGTTAATACCCATACAAATTATTTTCTTTTTGCATTGCAATGATGGGTAACTTTTGTGCTTATGGTGACATTTTTGGCTGTGGTGGTATCGGATTCTTTGGTTTTAATTCACACTAGAGAGACTAATGTAACGGGAGGGGCACGATTTTCATCGTCATATGTAATGGGTTAATTAAAAATATAAAATGGAAAATGAGAACTTAGAAACTGAAGATGGAATAATCGGATATGTATCTCCAATGGAAACAGATAAGTGAATTTATTGTCAACCGAAGTGCGAGGTTTATCAAGAGAGAAGGCAGTTGGTTGGTTGAGTTCGAATGGCAGAATGTGTTATGAGGAGCAGGTCCAGTTCTTTTATACTTCCCCTTCTTGGAGAGTAACTTTTTTTTAGCGTACTCAGCTCCTAGTCAGGTTCTGGTCCTACACCTCAGGATCATCTGTTATATTTATTTTGGAAAAATAAATCTTGTTAGAGGTCCAGCACAACAGTAAGCATAGTATGTTGACTGTGATAATTGAGCTAACATGAGTGAAAAATGTTCCAAAAATGTCAACTCAGTTTTTAAGCTCGAAAGTGTTTTTATGGCTCCAGAAAGCAGTTTGGCAATTCGTTTTCGTTCAAGATGTTTTTTACGACTAATAAGAAATGATCAAATGATGATTGTTAAAGCGTTCTTTTTCCTTTCAGCTAAAGCAAGATAAAGCATTTTGATTTAGTGTGGCAGAGTATCTATATTACAGTTATTACCCGTAATCAGTTATAACTAGTCAATCCTAGTTCTCACTAAGCCTATCCGTGAGAACTAGTTATGGCAACTAGTTGGAACTAGAATTTACTGGGACCCTAACCACTAGAACTAGAAGTCACTGATTTTTTTTCAGTAAGAACTAGTTTTGACTGAAATTGATTAGGCAAAACTAGAATAACCTAGTGAAACGCCGTTATAAGAAGTGATTCTAAAAGTTAGTTACAACTAGTTTGGACTAGTGAATACTAGGAACACTAAAAAAAAGGTTTTTTATGAAGTATATTTCTAGTACCTTCAGGAGGTCCCTTCCTTCATGCCTTAAGGACGGTGTACAAAAGCACTAATTTCCGAGAAGCATGGGTTGTTCAAAAGCGCGAAAAATGAAGTGCGATAGCGTAAAAATATGTTAGGTGGAAACCGGCTTTTAGGCCCGACGTAAGTTTTTACCAGGTAGGAAGTCGCCAATTCGACCATCGGCAGGGAAGGTTTGGCTTCAAGTACAAAATACGTTTTCAAGTGGTGCCCTTTCGGAGTGTCGCTGACATAATCGTCAAGAAGATCTGCATTTTTGGCCATATTGAATTAATTGTACCCCCATCCACGTTTAGGGGGTGGTTTCTTTCGATTTTGCTAGTCTCGGTGTCGGATCTCAACGAAAAAAAAAAAAAAAACTCGTATACAGAGGGTGATTCCCTCGCAGATGCAAAAAAGTTTGGGTGAAACTACATCAAAAATGGAATAAAATGCCGCCAACTGCATATTTTTATCTCAATCCGTTCTCGAGATATGATTTTTTGAAGGTTTTTTCAGGAAAACCGTGTTTTTTCCTTTTAAACTCAAATTTCTCCACTTTACTTCGTTAAATTTTAACTTTTGACCACATTTTCGGAATCAGCATTAAATTTACTATAAGAATAGTGTACTTGGGTTCTTAAAAAGTACCATCCAAAGGCCCTTACATCAGCTCAAACATTGACGATTTTGAAAAAATAATATTTCTGAAAATCTTTAAAACTTTACTACTCTTCCAAAACGAATCCAGGAAACTGGCAAATCTCATGAAAACTGCTTCGTCTAATACTCTTTCCAACGGTATAATCAAGTTTACTTTTATTTTGTTATTTAGTGGAGAAAATTATGTTTTAATATTAAAAAATGTGGGTTTTTCAATGAAATTGTTGGTTTTCTCGAAAGATGACCTTCCATGAACCTACGAGTATGGGGTCGGTTTCTATGTATTTTTTCACGCTGTATCGAATGGTAACATTTGTAGATCTCTCCAACTGCGTTATAACCAAGTTTTACACTTAAAATCGCAAATGTTTAGTTTGTTTGTTACGATTAAATGTATGTGTGTTATGGGGTAAAACTAGTTAATTAAAGTGTAAAACTCGATTATAACGTAGTTGAGATATCTGCAAGAGTTTCCATTTGATCCAGCGGGAAAAAATACATAGAAACCGACCCCATACTCGTTGGTTCATGGAGGGTCATCTTTCGAGAAGACCAACCATTTCATTGAAAACCCCACATTTTTTAACATTAAAACATAATTTTCTCCACTAAATAACAAAATAAAAGTAAAATTGATAATACCGTTGGAAAGCATATTATATGAAGCAGTTTTCATGAGATTTGCCAGTTTCCAGGATTTTTTTTAATAGAGTAGTAAAGTTTTAAAGATTTTCAGAAATATTATTTTTTCAAAATCGTCAATGTTTGATCTGATGTGAGGGTCTTCGGATGGTACTTTTTAAGAACCCAAGTACACTAATCTTATAGAAAATTTAATGCTGATACCGAAAATGAGGTTGAAAGTTGAAATTAAATGAGGCAAAGTGGAGAAATTCGAGTTTAAAATGAAAAAACACGGTATTCCTGAAAAAACCTTTAAAAAATCATATCTCGAGTACGGTTTGAGATAAAAATATGCGGTTGGCGGCATTTTACTCCATTTTTGATGTAGTTTCACCCAATTTTTTTTTTGCATCTGCGAGGGAATCACCCTGTATACACCAGATACGAGGAAATCGCCTAGTACATATCGCACCCATCCTAGAATAAGGGTACAACTCAAAAATTGTCATTTTCGGCAAATCGCATTCAAAGTTTTCTTCCACACCATTGGCTACCTGTTCTTTGGAACACGATGAACTTAATTTATCTTTGCGAAACTTGTTTCCTACATTATTACTCTAACGCCCCATGGTGAATAAATAGTTTTTTTGACAGTGGGAAGGGAGTGGGGGAAACGGTTTTGTTGATTTTTTAAGAATTTTTGAGTTGTTCCAACTCAAACACTGAAATCTCACCAGTCAGGATCCAAAATGTTCAGAAAAGAAAGACACAAGTTAAAATTGTCCACACAAAAAGGAAACAACTCAAAACGAAACACAGACTATTTGAACTCATTTGAGTTGTGTCTTTCTTCCTAGGACGTGAATTGGTTACTCCCTCCATAGAAGAAAGAAACACGCACTCTCTAGCGGAATTAGAGTGCCCTACACATATCTCCACCTTCTACAGACAAACTAGACCGTTTCTACTTCTCAGAACCACAACTAACTCAAAAATCGCGATTTTTGAGTTGTACCCTTATTCTAGGACGGGTGCGATATGTTCTACACCATTTTTTTTTTTTTTTTTTTTTTTTGCAATTTTCTGACCAAAATAATGTTTTTTTTCAGCCACACCACGCGATTCAGCTGGAAATTTCCTTTGGAATGTGTGCTTTTGGAGCTCGAGACAATGTGAAATAACATTACGAAATTTCGACTCAAAACCTAGAGACGCATTTTCCAAAAAGTAGGGTTTGATTAGATACAGGATCTATTCTTACTACAGCAAAATATTGGCATTACTCATGAGCACGAGATTTTTTTAGTTGTCAGAATGATATACTTGACATTAATTGTTGACATCTCCCCCGTCCCACTTCCGTCATCTCTTCCCGCACATACCATCACTCGCGCGTAAAAATAGGTGCGAAAGCGCGAAAATCTGCTTGCAGTTCTAGGGATAAAATGATTATGAGAATCTAACTAATGTTTTTTTTTTTTTTTTTTTTTTTTTTTTTTTTTTTTTTTTTTTTTTTTAAAGACAAAAAAGGTCATGTTGAGTCGGTCTCACAAGTCATATCTAGATGAATATTTAATGTTTTTGAAAGAGAAGCACCGCTTGATTGTGGATCCCAACTTTTTGGACGTAATCCTTAAGCGTCAAAATTCCCTCCTCTTATTTTGCTCACAATGCACATGTCCTCGTTCCATTCCGTTCAGTTCTTCTTCTTCTTTTTGACATGGATATGTCTTTTAGCTTCGATATTTGAACAAATTATGTAATTTTTTTTTTTTTTTTTTTTTTTTAAAGCCCAAAAAAGTGTACAGGAAACTTTGTTTTCTATTGATTTTCACGTACAACCAATGCGTTACCAGCGATGTAATTCCGTTTTTGGAATGCTCTAATTTTATCGCACAACAACTCATGGTCCCTAAGCCATTGTAGTGTTCAAGGAAAGCTGATTTATTACGCCAAGTTATCAACTAATATTAGAGAGTTTTTGGTGACCACTAACGCGTACCCTAGAGTACGTGACCTTGAGGGGACGTTAGCAACGTCAAGGAATGGCTCATTTAATGTCACCCGTTTGGGGACCTAAAGGCACACGACACCAGCCTAACCTTCCTGTAAATGTAACCCTACTGCTCACCTCAAAATTACTCGAATACTGCTGAAGTAAATATAATAATTTTTTTTTTTTTTTTTAAATGCCTCATTACCAACTAATTATGTTGATGTAGAGGGTAGGTTTTTGAACACCCCTCAAACTTGGTTGCTTATTTTACGTTTCAAGTCCCGTAGAAACCGAATGTGCCATCTGAAGTCCGCCTCCGCTGTCCAGCTTTACTAGCCTTCAACTCGATCGAAAAGTTCCGTTCTTTTGCGCTCAGGCTCTATTTGGTCGATTAGAGCCTTGTTTCTATTATTATTTCACATATTTTAAATGAGAAAACTGAGTTTTAAGAAACTACTTCTTCGCAGTATTGTTCTTAGTTTACCTGAACTCTCAGCTATTTTCTTGTGAACATTGCGTGAAGTGCTGCCTTCACTGATGATTTTGTCAGGTAAAATCCTGTTTCATTGTCATAGAGATAAATACTTTTTCATACTTGTTGATAATTTGCCCAACGGAAAACCAAAAAACATGAAGTTCGTAACGACTAATGACCTATAAGTGCAACTAAACCACGGTGTTCCACACTTGAGGCTTACTATCCATCCCCTGTTTACGAATTGGAAACTAAAAATGAGAAATTAGCCCGTATTTGTATTGAAACTAACATGAAATTCGAATTCGGGATTGAAAATCGGCGTTTCATATCGAAATGAAGAAATTGATTAGTCAACCAGTAGACAACAAGACAGCTGGGGGGAAAATATTGCGTTACCCAACCACCGTTAACGTGACATCAAAATTAAGGCAACCGTCCTCCCGGTTCCATTTGGGTTAGCATCTTCCTTTGCTCCCTCAAGACTACGGTAACGGGTGACGTTAAGTTGAAGTCGCCAAAAACTCTCTATTGCTAAGTAATGAACTAATAATGCGAAACTGTTGTTTCATGTGATGATGGAAGGATTTGGGGCCATTAGTGGTTCGTTGACAACTGCCACCCCTACCCAAAGCGCTCGCAACACCAAGTCTTCACGCTTATGCAACTGACATCCTGCCTGAAATTCGCGCTTTTTCTACTCACTTTTGTCCGTTCCCCAACAGATTACCGCTTTCATACCCCTCCGGAATTGACTAGTTAAAACTAGTAATAACTGATTTCGGGTATTAACTGTAACATCTACATTATAGACGGTAAACTACATCATAACACTAATTTCATACCAGAGACACAGACACATAAAATGAGGATAGGAAAGGGGTGGATCAAAATAATAAAACGTGCTAACATAAATTGGCACATATCGAGTGATCTACAGATAACATGCTCTTTCTAATTTTACCTCTGCTACCTTGAAGACCACCCCGGTCTTGATATCCTCCACGATCATTCTGATAACCACCACTGCTACGTTCATTAAGATAACCACCACCACTCCGATCATTTTGATAACCACTACGATCATTCTGATAACCTCCACCACGGTCGTTATGGTAACCTCCACTGTGACTGCCACGATCCTGGTAATGTCCACCACTAGCACCACCACCTTGGTAACCTCCATCATTTTGGTACGTACCTCCGCCTTGGTTACCTCTGTCCCGGTCACCTTGATAACCTCTGTCCCTGTCGCCATGGTGTCCTCCTTGGTAACCTCCTCCACCGCGATCACCTTGGTAACCTCCACCACCGCGATCACCTTGGTAACCACCTCCACCACCCTGATTCCACCCTCCTTGAACTCTTCCTCCACGGTCTCCTCCACCACCTCCTCGTCCCCCTCCTCTGCCTCCACCACCTGAAAAAATGAAGTTCAAATTTTCTCTGAAGTAAATATACAGGAATTCAATACAATACACGCCATCAAGCTTGGGCGATTAATCTGATATGCAGACATTTTTTGAGAACAAATAATATATTAAAAACTATATAATAAAATAACAATAAACTACATGTGCATATAACAAACCTATATGGGATGTGTAGGCCTACTAACATAGTACACGGAGTATACAGTTCGTAAACAATTGAAGGGTTTCAGGTACAAAGAGCCTAAGTGCCATTTCCGATTTTTTCCAAGACCTATATACCAGAAGCAATTTTTCTAGAGAGGGCCGGAGCACCAATCAATTTGAATCAATCGCCACAACGCAATGTTACCAACGTTCTCTGCCCAAAATTATCCGTTTTTTCCTAATGTCTCCAGCTTTCTAACCAATATCCCCCGTGACACTCTATCAAAGGCCTTGGCAAAATCAGTATAGATACAGTCTACCTGGGTTAATTTACAAGCAATACCTAGTCAGTCAAGTCCAAGTTCCCAACCGCGAACATTTACTCTTCTGGCTCCCCACGTCTCCCAAGTTTGTGGTGGTACTTCTGTACATTACCCATAATCAAATAAATAACGATAAATGGTGGATATATACGTGCGTTTACATCATAAAATATACCCGAATCAACCACTATTAACATTTTCAATGCTACGCCCGAATATATTCGGGGCGGAAGTGTCTTACATGCCATGCTATTCCCGAGAATACTCGGGCCACTCGAGACTGCTTTGGTGTGCTTTGCACGAATAGATTCGTGCTTGCTCCCTCGACCTACCGGTTGCGTTTATTAGTCTTTATTTTACCAGCACCCTTACAGGGAGCAGCACTGCTTGGATCCAACGATGTTTATGGACGATTGTTACCATCTTACCTGCTTGATAACAGTTCGGTTTGTTTTGATTTCCTTGGCATTCACTAAGAAAGTGAACTCACGATGTCACACCGTGTTTTCACTGATCAGGAACTATTGAATATTCTCGAAACTAGTGATGAGGAAGATGAATTATTTCGTGATTTGTTTTCTAATGGTTCCCCTCTGATTTTCCCTAATGATTTACTTGTTTGCTCAGCAGCTAAAACGTTAACGTTACACTACACTACTAAAAAGAACAATTTTGCTGAATGAAACTTACCACCTTGGTAACCGCCTCCTTGAGGCTGGTTGGCTCTAGGAGCCCAGCTTGGCATCTCTGGAGGAGGAGGCTGCTGGTCTTCAGGTCTCCCTCCTCTATCAGGCACCTAGAGTGGAATCAATAATGTTATTTATTTTGAAAAATAACAGAGCACTAAGGATACCGATCAAGAGACAGCTTCAATATTGTGAAATTTGGAAGAGGAAACACAGACTGCTTTCAGTTTTTTGCGAGCGCTTTCAGGAGATACGATGCCCCCTTCCTCAGGCTTCCTCAAACGAGCCCAATCATATTGCAGGTATTGAAGGGTTGGAGACGCAGGCTGGTAGCGGATGTATGGTGTTTGCTTAGAAGGGATTGGTTTTCGTGAAGGGATTAATGTGGGAACTTCTGGAGGGGACAAGGTAAGTGGTTAATGATTTGGTGTAATGTGATGGTAGGGATTGATGTTTGGGGGAAGTTTTTTTGAGGGAAAAATGTATGTTTTCAGTTGATGCAGTTGGTTGCTGGAGTTGGCTTGCAGTATTGAGTTGGATGGTGGAAGGGATAGAGAGGCAGAAAGAGATAGCTTGTTGATTGTTGTAAGTTTTTTACCTATTTTTTGTAATTATTTGATTATAGGGCCCATCATTACATTTTTATTTGTTATTATGTACATTTGTTGGAAGTTAATTCGACATTTGTTAGATTTGTAAGATTTTTATTGATGGGCAGATTATTTGCTTACTAATATTGATTGTTTGGAGAATAAAGTGACTGGGGTGTTGTTTGCGATTGAAACAACAATTTCTTTTTTCAAAAGTCATGTTCAATTATAATGTATCTCATTCTGTGGTGAAATAAACTACAGAGCCTGAGGAATGGGGCATCGTATCCCCCGAAAGTGCTCACAAAAAACTGAAAGCCGTCTGTGTTTCCTCTTCCAAATTCCAGAATATGATGATCCACACAGAAAATCTAGACAAGATTCAATACTGTGAACTAGGTTTAGAAGGAGCAAGATGTCATGCGTGGAACAATCGCACTCCCTTACCTTTCTAAACTATCTAAAGGGAACAGCTTTTCGACTAAAATGATCCAATTAATGGCGAAATAAAGAAGAACCCAATACTAATATCATGAAGGTTTGATCTGGAGTATAACAAAAGCTTTTCAGCTAAACTAACCATCATCAGGAAAAAGCACAAAATTTACAAGAGAACAAATTGTTGACAGTGATTTACAAGCTACATCGTTCTATGAATGTCAACATCTGTGAGGTAACTGTTTTACTTACCCTTCCAATAATGACTTTGTTGATGGAACTTTGTGTATTTTTTCTCACACTCGCACTGGAGGTTTTCTCTAAAACTGCCAAATGTGCACGGGCAGCAATAAGATCAGACAATTTTACGGATGTTGATGCTGTCAAATTGCTACGTTTGCTACAATATTGTTCGGCTATGTCGTTTTCTTTTCCTTTCATTCTCTCTGACCACTGCATAGAAGAAAATGGATATTAGTTTAAACTGATATATTCTGCTTCACATACCTTTCAATCATTTGTGCTGCCCAGAAGAAGAGTGCATAAGATAAATAATAAGTAAAATGTAAAAATATTATTATGAAGAGTAGACGAACTTAAGGAGCTTAAATATTGGCTGGTATCTATACAAATAATATTTCCACAAAATAAAAGTGGACTTGGAGTATGAAATCAGCATATTCTGTGCAACCTGAGGTGCTGTTCAACAGAACGAACGCCACCTTGAATTATCGTGCTTGGATTCGGACCATTGCTCGCACCCTGTTCCACGTTCTATTTCCATGGTGGAACAATAAATCCCCCACAACAACACAACCACCTGTTATTGACAGGCTTCCATTTAAAACTAACCAAATACCTATTTCAGACATTTGTGGACGAAATTGGGAAGTTTTGTATCCATTTCTAATCAATATCGTTGGGACTCTATAAGGGCATACTATTCATCATCCTATCATAATATGCCAACATAATTATCATCACATAATATACATAATTTTCCTCTAATCCTTGTGCTTGGCTACCGGTAGTGAAATTGATGAGGCAGTGTCTTCTTCAATCTAGAGCTCGTTGTATTGCTCGATTATACAACATACAGTAATAATCAATATTAATAATGTCAATGAGGAACGAGGTTTGTTCCTCTTTATGTTATGTGACAAAATGCCAGAGATCGCATTATGAGGACCGGGCGTGTTGAATATTTGCCAACTTTCTGGAGAGATACCTACTATCAACGAATACCTTACCACGAAAATATTAGGTGCGTACCTACCTAGTTGTTGCACTAATTTTAAAACAATTATGATTTATTTAAAATGCTTACTCCCTCGAATTTAATTTTATTATTTACGGTACCAGGAACCTGAGGGTATAGGATCGATTCCTTAGTATTTTTTCACGCTGAATCGAATAGAAATACTTGCAGATCTCTCCAATAACTTTATAACAGAATTTCACACATTTTTAGTTCATTTGGTATGCTCAATCGTACGTGTTTTAGGGATAAAACTAGTTCATTAAAGTGTGAATTCTCGCAAGTAGGCCAGATTAATATTTATGCAAAAATCGCTGAGAAGGTGCAACAGTTTTGTTTGGAGTCTAACTACCCTTTACTGATCCCATCAGATTTCTTTAAATCCGTTTATTGTGGTTGGATTCGCCCATGTGCCAGAAAGTTTGCTTAATTAATGTTGACAATTTTGAATTTAAAATTAAATAAATTAAACAGTAGTTACTAGTTTGATTTTATCCTATCAGAATTCTTACTGTTTTATGAGTTCTTTTGCAGACAGAAACAAGCTCACATTAGGTCATCCCATACATACAATAGGTGCAAGCAGGACGATTCAGTGGTGGGTGGTGAACCCAATTATATTAGCTTATTTCATCTTACTCTTTTACTTTACTTTTTCATAAGATAATATAAAAAATTAAAAAAGTTCTAACCTGAAATGATTGTATTGTGACGTCCAATCGCTTCAATAACATTTTTCGTCTGTTTTCGTACTCTTCTTGCAGATCTTTATTTACTTTTTCAAGAGCGACCCACTGTTTGTCAGTCAGTTTCCCCGTAAATAGAGGAGGACTCACCAGAATGTTGGATATCTCCTGTACCTGTTGTAAGATGTAAATAAATCAATAAAGAAACGTTTTATATATGAACTAAGGAATTTATATCCATTCCTGAAGTCCTAAATTGTGAAAGTAAATAGGTACATCAATTGACAAATGATTCATTTTAATATAAGGGTGGTATCAAATATCAGGTTGAAATTACCTAAGTGTGGCTAATAAGTGGGTAAGAGGATGTAGGCTACGAGTTATCTTATGCCCCAAATCAGTGTACCTCTCCATTTTCACATATGTTTGGGGGCAAACATGGTACGACAGTACCAGGGCTGACTCTACTAGCTTTGTTCCAACAACGCTTCGAGAGCGAACCTCGGGGCTTCTTCAGAGTTGCGGCGGGGTTAGCTCCAAGGTCACCCAATTTCGTGTTTGTTGGAACACTTCGGAGAGAGATGTGATAACAAACGTAGTAGAGAACATGAAAACAGTTTAGAGAAGGTTACGCGGATATGTATTTTACCCAAGGGTACCAGGTTATTTCAAAATGCGCATGCGTAGGGCTCGGAGCTCTGGATGAGACCCCGTCAAAAGTGTGGGGCTGCGTTAAATTTGTTATAACGTAAATTTTAACATCTTTTTCGGATATAAGGGCCGAAATGCCAGCAAAAATAACTAGAAAAAGCTTAAAGTTGTCAAAATTTTCATGATGACCTCAGACTTCTATAATTTTGTGTTTTGAGTTTCCTGGACTTATTTGATAGTACCTATCAGGAAACTAATGTTCGTTTAATAAATACCTAGATAAAATCTATTTGTATTATTTCATAATTTATTAATAACTTCCAGTACAATGTTTTGTGGCAATTTCGGAGTCTATATACCCTTAAGTAGGTACCTACTAAGTTTTAATTATTTCTCGTACCTATCATATTTCTCGTACCTAACATGATTTACAACCATGACTTTCTATAGGTAGCTTTCAGTTTTCTTGCCGGTAATAGAGTTTTTAAGATGAGCAGGGTAAGAAGTTAACCGTGGAGGCTTTCTTAGGCCTTCGATCATCGCTTCTTGCGACGCTGCCAAGTCGAATGCCACGGCCTGCAGTAAAGTTGGCCCTGACAGGACACATCAAACAGGTGTCTGCTGGCTGCAGTTGCATGGTGCGAATACCAACATCACTTTCATAAACAGAGATACGTCTTCTACTCACATACATATAGTATGTTGTTCACAAGATGAAGAATGAAGTTTTCTATTTTCGCCAGCCGTTATCTCGAAATGTATTGAAGTGGGACAAATTTCCAAGACAGACTTGTTGGAAATTTAATGTCCTTCAAATTTGGATTCTTTTGTACGGTGCATTGTTTTTGAGTTGAGGACAAAAATCAATTTTAGGCACCTTTCCATCCTCCCAAAACACGTATAGGTCATGACTTTAAGTTATGTTCGTCTACTAACTATTCCGAACAGATCTATCCCCGAAGAAACAAATCCTCCAGTCCAAAATGTTGACTTTTTGGGTTTTAATTGACTGGAATAAAATCAGAGTTACCACCATGCAAACCCTCGGCATGAAAAAATAAAAATAAACGGACGGCAATTGTATTACATGCCCCAGGCCTCCCAACATTGATTTTGACTAACGCTGTGATATTTGTAGATTTGAGGAACAAAGTAAATTTGATTTTCATTTTATTAAGAAATTCATATTATAAGACAAAATTACACTTATCTTAAGTTTTTCTCTCACCAAAAACCACTTTACTGGTTCAACGATAAATCATCATCATCATCATCAACATTTCATGATGATCCTAACGCAGCTAATTTGCTTTCAAGTAGTTATTTAAGGGCTCCAATCACATTCGAAAAAACTACTTACTTTGGAGTTGACTTTTGTGAACATAACACTGGCAGAAATATTGGCAGGAGGTTTAGGGAAACTGAGGGCCATAAGCATTTTCTTCAAGTTGGCAGCAGTAGGCGATTCATTCTGCAAATTCAAACAAGAGAGTCGATATTAATTAATAAGACGCCTGACGGGAAGAACTGAAAAAACCAAAAACCACAATAGATCACGTTTTAACCACATACACGTTACGTAAAATGATTAATTTCCCAAGTTTCACAATAAAAAATTCAATTCACAATATTCATTGGCCTCAATTCAATCTGTGGAGGTGAATTTTACATTTTAAAAATGACTGTATGATAGCATGCTCTTAATGCCGAATTTGTATATGACCACGATTTATTTAACTTATGTATAAATTTCAAAGATTCTGCTAGGAATGTGGGACCTGAGCATGGGTTTACCTGTTGATTACAAAGGAGAAAATTACAAGAAGGATGTAATTGAACTAAGTAGGAAGATGTTTACAACTAACGCAAGGAACTAATTTCAACTGTTCAAATATTAGGTCGATTACTACTGATATCAGTCTATTACAGGTAAGCATATAAGAAAATATTCGGATTCGATGTTTTCGCGGGATGTGAATAGGGCAGGGTGCCAGGTAACCATGACACCCAACGCGGCTCTAAATATAAACCGAAAAAAACGCGATACGTTACAGAACAATTTGGCCACATTATGTCAAGATTACCATTTTACGTAAGTAAAATTTTACAAAATATTTTAGAATGGCATGGTTTTGAAGCAAACGCTGTCACAAAATAAATCGCTAGTGAACATTAATCGGTAGAAGTGGTTTATTACCGTATTTTGTACAAAATCATCAGCGGGAATACAGGTTTCAATTATCACAAGGATTCATTTCGTACATAATATCAGTGTTTGATTCGATTCAGTGGTTCGTCACCGTAGGATTGCCTCTAATTGATGTACATCGGTTTACTATTGGCTAGCGTTTATCATGTTACGACGTGATAACTTAAAACAGTTAGAATGCCCCCCCCCCCCCCCATGACATAGTTTCAATGTCCAGGAGTTGAGTTTCCCGTTTTATTTAACATGGATATGTTTCGGAGGTCATTATGGTACTTGGGACATGCGATCAGAAATTTCGCTATCTATGTGTGAGGAAGAGAGAGAGTGTGTAAATGTCATTTTGTTTATAATAATGGAAATTTGAAAAAGGAATAAACAATGGACATATATCTAAATACAATTCATCGTAACGACCGATGAATGTATCCACAAAAAATTGTTTTCACAAGTTTTTAATGGATTTTATATTTATTTATTTATTTTTTTTTTTTATACTTTCTTTTCAAAATTTTTGTAGGTCTGTTTTTTTTACATAATAATTTCCTTGATTTACTTGAAAACTATAATTGTGTCCTCACGAACCATCTGAACTCAGATAATACATCCATGTTTTTCGCCACCCATGAGGAACACACGTCAAAACTGTGATTTGTAGGAAAAGACCTTTTTCTTGAAAAAGGAGGACAAATTTAATATCCCAATAGGAAGGGTCTGGCGGGGTAAGATTCAGGATTTCCCCACACGCTCTACGAGTTACACTTCAAGGCCATTTCACTGGGAAGTCCGAAAATTTCTGTTCTAGAACCAAAAATTTCAACCATGTATCATGTTTTCTCCTCGATATTGATTCGAAATTCTATGAAAACATCAGAAATTAACAAGCGGTTGCAATCATGTTCACAATATCAATTATTGAGAATGATCACCTGTGTGTAAACAATTATTTATATAACCATGCTCATAACTCAGTTTGTTGGACACGCACTTCGCCGTAGTTAACATAATATTGTTGGATAAATCGAGAGCTTTCGAACGAATGGTCAACGAATTTTGTGGGATGAAAAACGACGAAGTACCATTTCCCTAGCAACGACTCGGTTGTAGGCGGAAATCACTGTAACACTATATGTTTCGTGCGCGGAAAAAAATTGACTCGCAAAAATTGCTAGGACCCCAGGGCTAAAACATGATACATGTTAAAACTTGAAAAAAGTTACATTCTTTCAAAAATTAGTTTTATGATTATTTAGAGCTAATTTGCAATCAATCTGCCGGACACTTCAAAACCTCTCAGAATCTTCTAGTTGGCTACATACATTGTCCTTACCCCTACTAAGGTCGCCCAGAAGGAAACGATAAATAAAACCAGCATAAAGAGCTGTCAGATCAAAACTATTCGCAGTGTGAACGAATGTAGGAACTAAGAACAGCCTATTTATTAACAACCCATCGTTATTTTAAAAGAGAAACCCCGTTTTTGTTGCAGATTTGAATTCTACGTGAAATTTCACGAAGAAATAATCCATCACTCGATTTTGGGGTGCGCACAAAAGGGCGCGATTCCGCTCCAAAAGTGCGCAATTTCGCTCTAAAAAAGCACAAATTGTGAAATACTGAGTTTGGAGTATGATGTTCATTAACTGAAATTCGCCAATTGGGAAAACCAATTGGGAAAACACCTAACACGCTTAGTACGCTTTGTGCTTAGTGGAAATTTGTAAGAAAAGGGCAATTCTGGTTCATCTTTGGTGTTTTCCCAAGTTGGTGTTGCGAATATCGATAAATTGTGTGAATTGTAACAAAGGTGTGAATTGTGATAAAATAAAATAAAAACTGACCAAGTGACAAAAAACAAAATTTTCAGGAGCTTCATACGACAAATAATAGAATCGAAATTACAAGGAAGTACCTAGATAGGTAATTTTCTGTTATGGTGCGCGTCTACAATTACTATAACCAAGATTACTAACTTCTCAAACAAGTAGCAACAAAACAAAGGGCATGGTTTACTATATCCATTTATAACATAAATAAATATAAAACTACTACATAAATATAAGAACAAGTACGAAAGAGAGCTTTTCAACGAGTGGAGGACGATTTTTGTCCGGTGAAAACTAAAGAAGTTTCATTTCCCCAGCAACGTCTTGGTTGTACGTGAAAATCAAAAGAAAACATAACGAAACGCTTGCATACGAGTCTGCAACACATTGGGACATTTTATGTCTTTAGTTGAAGACAAGTATGTGTTGCAGACTCGTATGCAAGCTCTAAGAGCCACTCAGCTGATCCGGACCCTGGGCATCGTCAAGTAAATGTCCTAAAGAGGCTACATACGAAATTACAGCTTCCTAGAGTGTAAAACATAGAAATTAGCTTTAAGAGCCACTCATCTGATCCGGACCCTGGGCATCGTCAAGTAAATGTCCTAAAGAGGCTACATACGAAATTACAGCTTCCTAGTAGAGTGTAAAGTATAGAAATTACCTATTAAAATGATTTAACCACCGCTTCACAAATCAAACCGTTCTCACAATATTCAGATCACCTGCTATGAATCAAATCATCTGAACACCAGCTCAATGATATCATCAGAAATTAACAAGCGGTTGCAATCATGTTCACAATATCAATTATATTGAAAATGATCACCTGAGTGTACACAATATTATTCAAATAACCATGCTCATAACTCAGCTTGTTGGCCACGCACTTCGCAGTAGTTAACATAATATGGTTGGATAAATCGAGAGCTTTCGAACGAATGGTCAATGAATTTTGTGGGATGAAAAACGACGAAGTACCATTTCCCTAGCAACGACTCGGTTGTAAGCGGAAATGATCAAAATATTTTCGTGAGCAATTTTCCGTGACGTTTTTTTAGTTTATGTGCCATAGCGTGACGTTTTTTTCTTTGTGTAACAAAATTTCCGGTTGACCCGTCGACTAAGACATTTTCAATGTCAAAAAAACATACCAGTACTTCATACATATACCTACCTAATAACTCGCCTTGTCCAAGTTGCATGGCTTCTATTTACCACGTCCTACTCAAAACCATGAGAAATGTCTTTCCGGGAACTTAATTTTAGCGAATTCGGTATAACATTTAGCTACCCGTTACAACACGTAAAAAAAAAAAAAAAAAAAAAAAAAAAAAAAAAAAAAATCGTGACACATCAGCGTAACATTTTTTGTTAGTTAGTCCAAGTTTCGTGACACTTCCGCGTAACGTTTTTGGGCAGTTAGCTCAAGGCTAAAGCATGTTCCATGCTAAAATTTCGTGACACATCGCCGTCCCCCAACCGCGTCTCCCAAAAAACGTGACACTTATCGCCAGTTAGCTCAAGGCTAAAGCATGTTCCATGCTAAAATTTCGTGACACATCGCCGTCCCCCAACCGCGTCTCCCAAAAAATGTGACACTTATCGCCAGGTAGCTCAAGGCTATGTTCCATGCTCAAAATAAAATAAAACAACCAAAATCATGTATAACACGTGGTGGTGTGGTTTGAATATCTTCAAAACTCAGTATTTCACAATTTTTGCACTTTTAGGGCGGAATCGCACTTAAAAAATCGAATGGTGGGTCATTTCTTCATGAAGTTTCATGTAGAATTCAGATTCGCAATTAAAAGTGGGGGTTCTCATTTGAAATAACGAAGTTAGTGCGCGTTTCGTGCATTTGCGCGCGTGCACAAAAGTATGATAGCTGGATTCTTTGCAAACAATTATGGGGGGTTACCGATTGGAGTTTTGTCTACCCCTCCAAACAACGGAGATAAAAAGGGTGGATTATTATTTCTCGAACACCCTGTAAATGAAAAAGGGCAAACTTCAGGAATCATTTCAGAATGCCTCATTACGGATTTATTTTGAAAAATGTAATTTTTAACATTTACTTATTGACCCTTTGACTAAGAAATTCGCGAAAAAGAACTGAAGGAAAGAACCACCCCACCACGCACGCGCGAGCACCGCACACACACCGTGGAACCTATGAACGCAAAAATGAAGTGGAAAGCATTAAGCTCAAGAAATCATTTCAGGGAGGGAAATTTGGAAAAATATCATTTTCAAAACTATTGGAGCCACTGCAATTATGGCTTCAAATTTTCTATACGAAATTCGCTAAAACGATTTTGTCATCATGATTTCCCCATGATTCTCCAAGTTCTTGTAAAAGTAGAAATTGACTAGAATTTGATCCAAAATTGAAAAATTATTGAGAATCCAAAGTAGAAGGGCATCAAACATGTTTAAAACATCCAGGGTCGGCCAAGAGAATCGAGGGGAGTGAGCAGGCTCCACAGCGTGGGTATGATGCAATAGGCCTGCGTGGTTTCCAATAGTTACCTCCTCGGGATCGCGAGAAGAGGCCGTCTATTCTTATCAACACGTGAGTATTTCAACAGCGTTTGCCACGAAAATTACATTATGGTTTTCATCTCATGTCATTAAATATTAAGTAAACGTAATAATTAATATTATAGATTTAAAAAAAACCATTGTAAATGAACATGAAATATGATTGCTTCTATAACGCGACACCTAGTAACTATTTTCATAAAAATACTCACGCGCTTAATTAAGAGAAAACAAACTTTCAAATGATAGCGCCTTAGCGCCTTTTTTTCTAGAACAGTAGGAGCACGTTCTAATGCGATGCGTCTGGCGAATTGTCGTATAAAGTTCATTGAGTAGGCCGACATTTATTCTCACTAGGTACTCTGAAGGTTACTTCGAATTTCGCGCATTTCTACTTAATTTTTGATTTCACAGGTTCCACAATAATTTTGGTGTATTTTCTATCTGTAGGTCTATGGCGGCTTGTTGATCGATACCTTGTCCAGGACGAAATAATGAAATACCCACCAAAATGTAATCCTACGATGACGAAATTTTCAGGGATTCAACGGGTTATAGCCCTAGACCGGTATCATTGTGTCCTGCATAAGGTCGATTTTGGAGCTCATTTCTGATCGAAAGTCCCTCTTAGAGAGTCTTTTTTAAACGCCAAGTTTTCGAGTAATTTCAAATTTAAGATTGTTTCGTGTTTTCGACCTTTTGTCACTAAAACGATCATGACTCCCTTAATTTGCTGTGTAAATTCAAATCTGAGGATACCGTTGGAAAGAGCATTAAATTTTCTATCGGATAGATGCCTGAGCATTCTTAGGAATTGAGGTTTGAGACACGAAAAGCCCTCTGAAAAGCAAATTTTATCTAATTTGGGAAACCTTGAGTTTTTTAATCGGGAATTAAACTATGAGAACCAATATATTTTCAAGACACAAGAACGGTAAAAACTGTGCCGAAATCCCACCTTTCAAGGGTGTAGTCAATTTTACTTTTTCTTTGATAATTAGGGGTGGAAACTAAGTTTTAATGTTGAAAAACACAGTTTTTTCGGTGCCGGTTCAATACGCGTCCCACATTGTGTTTCTGGTTCAATATGCGCCCCACAAAAAATGGAAAAAAGGAAAATGTGCATGGGGCTTACCTAGATGTCAAAATAATCAGAAGCTGCTTCGTCGATTTGTGAAACGGGATTAGGACCGATACACCTCCTTCAAGTGTTCACGTAAAAAAATAATCGCACAATCATCGTTTTTCCCTATACGTTCGTAAAAGTCACGGAGCAGCATAGTGGACAGGTTGAATTCAGAAGATAACTGATCACTCCTACAGGAATGGAAATCATGTTGATGTAGTTGGTTGCTCTTTTTATTAGCGATAAAGAAAAACCTTCCACACTTATCGATTGTACTAACTGAAATCGTCGGTTTTCTTGAAAAACGACCTTCTATGAGAATACGAGTTCGGGGTCGGTTTCTCGAATGGTGACATTTGCATATCCCCCAAACTCGTTATAACTGAGTTTCACGCGTTAGCGTACTAGTTTCACCCCTAAAAACACATGAAATTTATCATACCAAATTAACTCAAATTTGTGGGTTAAAACTTGGTTATAGCGGGATCGGGGAGATATGCACGTGTTACTATTCGGTTAAGCGTCAAAAAATACGTAGAAATCGACCACAAACTCGTATTTTCATAGGTCATTTTTAAAGAAAACCCTCGATTTCAGCGAAAAACAAAGTTTTTCAACATTTAAACATGTTTCTTCCACTAATTAGCAAAGTAAAAGTAAAATTGACTATACCGATGAAAAGGTGAGATTTTCGCGCAGTTTTCACCGTCCTTGTGTCTTGAAAAAGAATGGTTCTCGTAGTTCAATTCCCGATGTAAAAACTCAAAGTTTCCCAAATTAGGTCTCAAACCTTAACTCATAAGAAAGCTTAGGCATCTATCCACTAGGAAATTTAGTGCTCTTTTCAACGGTATCCTCAAATTTGAATTTACACAGCAAATCAAGAGAGTTATGATTGTTTTAGAGACAAAAGGTGGAAAACACGAAAAAATCTTAACAATTAAATTACTCGAAAACTAAGCGTTCAAAAAAAACTCTAAGAGGAACTTTCAATCAGAACTGAGCTGTAGAATCGAACCCTGAAGTACTGACCAACTTATGCGGGACACCCAGAATAAGTATCATTGATGTTGGAGCAAGTGAATGAAGAAACGTCACGGCCCTCTTCTCTGTCCAGGACTTACCGACCTATTGAATTAAGTGCAGTAAACTTTGAAAAGTCGTAAGCAAAAACAACAACTTATCTTGTTGTAAAGCCCATTGCTTTAAAATTGTACATTGTAGAGTCAAAATTTATTTTTTTATCATTCCTATGTAAGGTACTCATCACTCACAAGGCTTCCCACTAAGTTAGTAGACTCCTAGACAAAAGGCAATAATCATCGATTGAATCGACATTGAGTTGTTGAGAAGTTATACATACAAATTTAAATAATATGAATAATTCAAATAATTTAAATGATTTAAATAATATAATGATACATGTCTTATGTGTTCCAGATACATGAACCTCACCTTGGACGTGAAACAATGACCTGACACAAGTGCGTAAAAATGAATTATCAAAAGGAACCTATCAATAGGACAATTATGACATCAAGTGAGTAGATCAGAAATTCTATTAATAATAGGGTTCACTAAAGACGTAGTCCATTTTCGCAATGTTAGATAGATTTTGGCGCTTTTGAATTTTGGATTTTGAATCAGTAACAATCTTTTGTAATTTAGTTCACTCGTATCTGATTTATCCTTTGAGTAGTTTTGTTGAATTACTAAACAGATTGATTAATAAAAAGATCAGCCAATCTGTCATTTTCTTAATTTTTTCTAAGCCATTATTGGCTGGAATTGGACATGGGCCTTTTCAGGCTAAGACGAAAGTCATTGGTCCTCCCGACTAGGTCGGGCTCCCACTGTTGAATTGAAGGGCAGAACTCATAGAGGGGAATTGAGTCTGGGTCTCTAGTGAAACACAGATTTTTAAAACACACACACACAGGTTTTGTCTATGAATACGAACTAAATCACTCGCGACGAAGTTTTGAAAACCCATTTTAAAACGTTAGTTAGTGAACAACGTTGTCTATTTCCACGAAAAAAAAAGAAAAGTTTTTCGTGGAAATAGACAACGTTTTTCACTAACTTCCGTTTTTTTGTCTATGAATTCCGCCCTAGGAGCGGTGAGATAAGATTTGCTTAGTGTTACATCACAATTACGGTGAAAATTTACTACACTACAAGGTAGTTTATAGTTACGGAATGTTTCACATTACAATACAACAAAATATACAGGGTGTTTCAACTTGAGTAGGTAAGACTTCAGGGATCAATTCTGCAAGTAATTTGCAACAAAAAGTGTCTCATAAAGTGTTATTTTTTAGAGGCTTCGTTTTCGAGTTATTGACGATCTAAGATTTTTTTCGTGTTTTCGACCTTATCTCCTAAAAATGGCTGTGGCCCCATCATTCTTTGAGTATTCTCAAACCTGAGGATACCGTTGGAAAGAACGTTAAATTTCCTATCTTTTTGATGCCAAATCATAATTATTCAAGAGAGTTAAGATACCGAAAAAAGAGGTCAAAGTACAAACTTTGTAAAATTCTAAAAATTTGGGTTTTTTCAATCTGATTCCTCCCTCCATAAAAAATGAACAGTCGTTTGCAAGTACAGTAAAAACTTCAAAATGTTATCAGCTTTCTAACGGTATAGCCAAAAAATTGATAAAAGTAACAACAAGGAGAAAAAACGGCTTTTGAATGCGAAAAGACGTGGTATTTTAAACGAAAATCGATTATTTCAGGAAAAAACGATCTCCCACAACTTTGAATTAAATGTCGAATTCTACGTAATTTTTCACGCTGAATCGAATGGTGACACTCGCAGACCTCTACGACTAACGAATAAGGGCGAAAGTGCCCTTCTCTGATTTTCGAGGGTCAAATGGGCACTTTCGCCCTTATTCGTTAGTCGTAGAGGTCTGCAAGTGTCACCATTCGATTCAGCGTGAAAAATTACGTAGAATTCGACATTTAAATCATAAAGTTGTGAGAGATCGTATTTTTCTGAAATCCATCGATTTTCGTTAAAAATACCACGTTTTTTCGCAATCAAAAGCCGTTTTTTCTCCTTGTTGTTGCTTTTATCAATTGTTTGGCTATACCGCTAGAAAGCTGATAAGATTTTGAAGTTTTTACTGTACTTGCAAACGACTGTTCATTTTTTTTTATGAAGGGAGGAATCAGATTGAAAAAACCCCAATTTTTAGAATTTTACAAAGTTTGTACTTTGACCTCTTTTTTCGGTATCTTAACTCTCTTGAATAATTATGATTTGGCATCAAAAAGATAGGAAATTTAACGTTCTTTCTAACGGTATCCTCAGGTTTAAGAATACTCAAAGAATGATGGGGTCACAGCCATTTTTAGGAGATAAGGTCGAAAACACGAAAAAAATCTTAGATCGTCAATAACTCGAAAACGAAGCCTCTAAAAAATAACACTTTACGAGACACTTTTTGTTGCAAATTACTTGTAGAATTGATCCCTGAAGTCTTACCTACTCAAGTCGAGACTCCCTGTATATTTTATTGGTATAGTGTTACAACACATTACAACGAGTTCAAGTACAATATTCTTCGTGATTCATGATAACATTACTAAAATACCTTTAATGTCGATTAAAGAAAAATAAAACCCCTCAAAGACGGAGGGGGGCACACCATTCAATAAGAAAAGATAAAAGAAATACCAAATTATCAAGTGGGGAGGATACCCAGGTTTACCCTACATCAGCCCTAGCGACTAAGGAAATTGAGGGCGGAAGAGGGAGAGAGGGATGAAAAGTGCCTCAATAAAATCACCACCAGTTAGCAGTCGAAAGTGTAACGGCCCAAAAATATGTATACCTCAACAAGAGTTCGAACTCGCATCGTTACAACTCGGGGGAAATTTCCACTAAGTTGCAACATTCCAACAATCCGAGCTCTGACGCCGGGTTTATCAAAACTCTTCGACTGTGAGAGTTATTTTCCTGGAGCGTAATGAAAGTATGAGCCAGTATACCTCGTAAAACTCCTTTTAGCCGTTTCTATGAGGGGTTTCCGGATAGTGCACACAATGAGCATTGCCAACGTATTCATTTTATATTTTTAAATGAAAATAAATTCCATTCCAAAAAATTCGATACCATGTGCACTCTCTCACGTTGAACGTAAACTGGTTCATACTTTCGACTGCTAAGCCCAAATAGCCGGCTATCCCAAAATTTCTTTTGATGTGCATGTTCTACATCAATATAACTACAATTTGAAGAGGCTGACTTTTTTTTTTTTTTTAAACATGGAATCATGTTTTAGCGATGGATCCCCCGCCGAAAAGTGAGACTATAAAGTGAGATGAAAGTAGCGCCAATAATTGTGATGATTTCCGCTTACAACCGAGTCGTTGCTAGGGATATGATACTTCGTCGTTTTTCATCCCACAAAATTCGTTGACCATTCGTTCGAAAGCTCTCGATTCATCCAACCATACTATATTAACTACTGCGAAGTGCGTGGCCAACAAGCTGAGTTATGAGCATGGTTA
The DNA here is from genome assembly GCA_030762985.1 of Adelphocoris suturalis. Lineage (NCBI taxonomy): Eukaryota > Metazoa > Arthropoda > Insecta > Hemiptera > Miridae > Adelphocoris > Adelphocoris suturalis. Next base: position 89,980,294 of record CM061044.1, read on the forward strand.
TATGAATAATTGATTACACACAGGTGATCATTCTCAATTATTGATATTGTGAACATGATTGCAACCGCTTGTTAATTTCTGATGATTTCATTGAGCTGGTGTTTCGATGATTTGATTCATAGCAGGTGATCCGAATATTGCGAGAACGGTTTGATTTGTGAAGCGGTGGTTAAATCATTTTAATAGGTAATTTCTATACTTTACACTATAGGAAGCTGTAATTTCGTATTTAGCCTCTTTCTATAATAAAGTGAATGTTTACTCGCGAGTTTCTATTAGGAGATCATCATCTCACAAGAGCTCAATCGTCGTGATCATTTCTATAATAAAGTGAGAGCGAGGAGCTAAAACATGATTCCATGTTTTTTACATTTTAGCAGTCAGGCTCAAAGTAATATTTTTTTTTTTAATGTCGGAACATGGAAAATTACTTTTTACTACTTTATTATTTTTTGTTCTCAGTCGAAAATAATTAACCAAAATGGGATAATATGTTTTATGTAGTTTTTCGCAAATAGTAATAAAAATTCAAAACTAAAAATAAACGGACATTGTTTTGATACATACAGCAAATGGACCATGTCTTTGACATAACTACTACAAGAAAAATATTATGAGCGAAATAAGGAAAATCAATTACTTACAATAGTTAATTTGAGATTTGGAGTAGTTGGTTTTCGTACACTTAAAATACGTGCGCCAAATAATTCATTAATTAGGAAATCAAGCAATTTCAGTCTATCGTTCCGTGTCTTCAAACGCTCTTCGGCATTCCCTTCTGTCAATGATTTGTAGAGACATCCTACAACAAAATGAAAAGTGAAAGATAGATTCAATATACCTAGACAAACAACAACATACTGAAACAATGGGGTCATTAATGATTATTAACTAAAAACGCAATATTCAATGCAAACAGTGACCTTGATCACTACAAATACCCTTGATCACTACAAATACTGTACTTGACCGAAATATGTACGTAAACTAGTTAGTGCGTATCCAACTTTCAGGAGTGTTTTTACATAGGTAAAAATATACGAGGACAATGGTTTGAAATTCGTAGAAAAATATCGCTGAAGGGCCAGATTAATAATCAAGCAATAGGCTAACCATTAGCAGAGGTTTTAGCGAATTGTGAAAATGAAACTACTGCAATGGGTCAACAATATTAAAATTGTCCAAAATTTTCTTGAAGGAAATCTGTTTTGAGCATTTTGAAACGACTCCTACTCCTGGGGTTAAAAGCTTTTTAATATGCATATAATATTCTGTTTCAAACTAGAAATTCAACGATCTTTATCAGTTTTAATGATTCGGTTAATGATTTCATAAGCACAAAAAGAGCCGCAATTTGAAAAAATATGCTCACAGTGTTCTACGTTCCTCCAATGTTTAGCCGAGGATCAAGGTAAAAGCAAAAGAGGGTATGGGGCCTCCCCAGTGGGGTCAAGGGGCAGAGATCCTTGCGATGCGTTATTTTTTTAATGAAATAGGAACGTATTTTTTAATATATTAGACACACTCGGACCATCATCGTAATATTTATTTTGTTGGCTTATAACTTTGATCTATTGTACAAGAAGAATTTTCTTCGCTTTCAAGACGTTATTTACTATTGATACTACTAACATCGCATGAAGCAGAGAAGTTGGAATGTTTTTACTTTGTCTTTGTGTGAGGCAGGGGGTAATAAAATGCAGAAATTCTGATGGTCCAATGGATCTAGCAGCCCGAGATTTGAAGACTTTAATAAGTAATTTACGTTAGCACATACGCAGAAAGGAGTAATGATTTGAGAAAAATGAAATTGGTAGAGGGCAATCTACAGCCTGACCCGCAGATAACATTCCCAGATAATGTAATAAAAATCTGATAAAAACAACAAAATAATCTTGATTTTGGGATTTCACTTTCGCGCATGCGCGGGAGCTACTAATGATGCAATAATGTTGAAATTAATGTGGAATAATCAAACCACTGTTCACCAACTATGCACCAAACTTGAGCGAGATTGGACGAATAGGGCGTGAAAAAATGATGCTTGAAGTAATTTACGTTTGCGAATGCGCAGAATGAAGTAATGATTTGAAAAGTATGAAAACGACCATTTATAGCTAAACCTGCACGTTGCCTGAAAATTTCATCAAAATCGGATGAAAACTGTTGAAATTAGGCTCGTTAAAAGGAATACACATTTGCGCATGCGCAGTAGCTACTAATGATAGGATTATGTTGAAATTGCTAGAGAATGCTCAAATTAATCTCTTCCACCTATCCTCCAAATTTGAGCGAGATCGGACGACGGGGGCCTGAGAAAATGATGCTTGATGGAATTCACGTTTGCGCATGCGCTGAGTCAAGTATTGATTTCGGATCGACGAAACTGATTGAGGACCATCTACACCCTAACCCTAAAATTCCATGGACATTTCATAAAAATCAGCTGAATATAGAGGAAATTAAGCTTGTTACAAGGATTTGAGGGTACACGTCAGACACACATATACACACACACCGAAAGACACGGAACAAAAGTTTTTCTTAATCGTGTAAAACGTAAAATGCGAGAGGAAATTTTACCACTGTAAGAAAACAACAACCGTTTGATTTTCAGGAGACTAAAACTTTTCATCACTCATAAGCAAAAACAATGCTTCCGCTACCTATAGGCATCTAGGTACCAATGATTCATATTAGGAACTTCCGCACTGACAATGGTTAATAAACT